>SNQJ01S0202867.1:0-16723 GCA_010110895.2 Picea sitchensis | reverse complement strand
GGTAACATTAAAGATGTGATTTATTATTTGAAGTATCAACTTTCAACACAATTTGATATGAATAAATTTTGGGTTGAAAAATATATCTTAGGAAAGGAGATTAGGAAAGATAAAGAAACTAGAAAACTTTGGTTGAGCTAGAGGACGTATGTAAACTCTGTGCTACAACATTTTCGCATGGCATATTGTAGACCATTAAGTGTTCTGATTTTTGTGGAAACTAAATTTTTAGTTGAGTAGCTCGTTAATCCCTAGACAAAGCCACATGTTATGTATAAAACTCCTTATTAATCCCTATATATTAAATTATTACATTTATAGTGCTATATTTGTATGTAGGTCTGAACCCTTCATTGCATCCTTTCATTATAATCAAGTATTGTTTGTCTCCTATATATATATACAAATGAGACATAGTCTTAGGATCATCTTATCTTGTATTCTAAATTGGATATTGTGTAAAAAGAGGTTTCCTCTAGAAGTGGACTATATTTATTGATTTTTAAACATTCTCAAGGCATTCGTTCATAATATTTGGTATCAAGAGCATTGATCCTAGGGTTTTGCTGCTTCAAGCGAATCATCTTGGAATTTTCACTATAATTTTTTTTGGGGTTGCATCACATGGAAAAATTTGGAGGTTACTTACGAGACATACCAAGGTAGCTCTAGTAAAAATTTCAGGCTTTCGGTCATTATACTTTCAAAGATATAGACTACAAAAGATAGGGTTTTTGACTCATCATGATTTCATTTTTAAATGAGTCATCTTGGGATTTTTGCTATAAATTATTTGTTGGGTCGTTTCAGATAGCAAAATTGTCACGAATACACATGCAGTCAATATTCGATGAAACATTTTGAGGATAAGGATAAATTTAACCATACCGTCGCAAATTACTACATGATTATTACATTTTTAATCATTTTTTTCTAGGCGCCCCATTGTGTGTTGTACTTTCGAAGGACTTCCAATTCCATCAATCTTGCGACGATATTTCATTGATCTAGCAACACACCTTTGTTTTTCTAGAGACAAAATTTCGTCAATATAGAGATGGAAGATAGTTGATATAGATATGAACTTATGTTGGTCTTGTGACTCACCTAGAAAATTCCAACTACTCATTTAAAAACAGTTTAATGATCACTGACCTGGTCAACTTTGACATAGTCAACGTTCGTTAGAATTATAATTACGGTGATTGAATTTGATTATTTTTTTGTAGGTGTGAAAGTTCTAAAATATTTTTCTGGTCATTGTTTGTTGCATGAAATATTAGTCTTTTGTATATGTGCTACTTGTTTTAGATCCAATTATTTATCTCCATATCTCGGATTTTGTAGTTTGAAGTTTAGAATTTTTTGATATTTTTTTGTTTCCTTTTAAATACACGCATTGGATCCATAACCCTTAGACCCTCTTTTATTTGGGGACATAAATTGTTTCCTAGGAAATGTAGAATTTAACCTTGTGCAATAAATTACTACAAACAAATTCTTAATAAAAGAATAAAATATACAATGGAACATACATACATTACACAAATATTTTACCGTGGAATCCCAAACCAGGAAAACCAACAACCTATTTAGAGTCGCACCTCTAATATCTATTCATAATATATTCATTGTTTACAATACAATACAATATATATCTATATATAGGTTCCTGTGACATCCAAACCCTTAATCCATGGACTCATATTAGTCAACAACCCTAATTCCTTAACCAGAATTATAAAACATTGAAAAAAACATGTGCTGAAAAACCACTTAAAAATGGATGAAAAAATGCCAAAACAAAATTACAAGGGCCCTGCCCCCAAACCCACACGCAGGTGTGATCTGCACCCCTATGACCCCCCCATGTGATTGGCACAACACAGACACTAGGTCTATTCATGAAAATAATACAACACATACCCAACATGAAATAGGTATCAACATGTCTATTCAATTAGATTTAATGACTAGACATTTTGTCTTGGTCTAGTTCTCTTTTCTTGTTTGGTTTTCTTACTTTCTTATAGTGAAGCTTTGAATATTATGTGGAAAAAATGTATGGTTTTGATTTCTTGAGTAATTGTTGACTATTCTTATAAACCTTTAATAAATCTATGATGATAATGGCTTAATTCTCTAGTACATACGAGGTCAATCTTTGATGACATTTGTATTGTAATAATATATTTTTATATTGTACTTATATTGGTTTAGTGTATTTTTTTGTAATAGGAAATCCCAATGCCAAACATTACATATGAAAAGAAATAAAGGAAACTTGCTAAGTTAAGGATGACATTGAAGGCACAAGGTGATGTGAAATGTTATTTCCCTTGCAATCAATGTAAGGGATTTAATAGAAGAAGACTTGTAAGAAAAACAATGGAAAAACATTGTTGGAGGTATGGGCATGTTGAAGGGGGTTATACATATCATCCCATGGTAAGTTATTCATTATATGTCTTTGTATTGAGTGTATTTATAAATTTTCTTTCATTTTAATATTTTTTATATACACTAATTTTATTGATTGTATGTAATTATAAAGATAAATCTTCCTAGTTGTGTGGCTCTAGATAATGTGCCTAGTAGTAGTAGAAATACTATTGTAGAAGCTGAGGAAGCTAGTATGGATATTAGATATCAAGTCAATCTTATGGAAGAAGATGACACCAATAATATTGTTGAGCCAGATGATGGGACAACTAGATTGAGCCATGGGGTGAAATCATGAAGATGGGTTACACTTTTGCTTGTTTTATGAGAAAAAAAATTGTATTTTCACAAGTTATTCAACTTCCGACATATAAAAGTATTTTTTTTATTTAGAATTTCACTTTACAGTAAAAAAAAAACTTTTGAAGAATTGTGTTAGTTTTCCAATGACTGTTTTTCAATTTTTTTTTATCACGATTTGATATGTCAATTTGACAATTGTTTAACAATATGTTTCTTAAACATGAAATGAATGATAATGAGTTACTTATTTCTACAACAATGTATATTATTAAACTTATGTTTGAAGAAACAAAATATACCCAACGATCTCTGAGAGACTCTATTTTATTATGACTATTATTTTAGTTTATAGGATGAATATTATAATTTCTAGAATTTTTGAAGTTGACCAAGATGAAAACATTCTGAGGAGTTTAAATACATGTTTTCCTACACCTTTGTATCTATCTTAATTTTTTGTAAAACTAATTTAAATATACCCTTTTGAAAAGAGCAGGTTTAGGATTATGAATATATTTTTTCAAATTTTTTCAATTTTTTTTATAAAATTAAATACAATTAGGTATTTTTCATTTCATGAATCATAATATGCATGAAAAAATATTATGTAGTGAATTTTTTAAAGATAAATAAAAGATTAGATAAAATAAAGAAAATATGAAAACAAATTTATACAATTGAAGTAGATTCAATTTTGGAAATGTTGGTGTCATTTTTGAAAACCAAATTCTCAATGTTTGTAGGAGTCTGCAACCTATGAAGTTTGGTTATGCTTGGGGCATTTTCTGCGGTTTTTGGTTTTAGGTTGCAATTTCATTGTTTATTGCAGAAAATATATTTGAAATAATCAATACCGACCGAAGACTAAAATCTAATGGAATCCAATCAAATTAAAAGCGGTTTCCATATCTTTATTTGAAAACTAATTCTTTGGGTTGAAGACTCAAAGCGGGTGTGAGTCGAGGAAAATGAAGCGACACGTCGTTATAAGTTTGAAAATGTAAAGCGATGCATCGTTTAAGTTTCACGCAAATTGTATAAATGGGATTACGACAAATAAGAACAACACAATCCATCAAATGAACAAAAGATATGGAAGCTCAGGGATAAGGATTTCAAAGAACTTCTATTACTGATTCAATGGATACAATAATTCTTTTCTTTTTCTATTCCCTCACATTCCATAGGCTTAATCTGAGGATTGATATCAATACATGGTGGTTTTATAGAGCTTAGCAAACATAAAGGATTTGAATCATCTTTTTGGTTTTGTTGAATAAGGTAAATGATGTTTGTTCAAGTTTTTATTGGAATAACAGTTTATATGTTGAAAGATACATCTTGAGCATTTTTTCAAGGTTAAGTATTTGTTGAACATATCTTTTTTAGATAACTATAAAAATCATGGAAACAAAAGTTTGCGCAAGAGATAATATGATCGCACTTGAGATGACACTCTTCATCGAGCAAAAGGAAAGAGCTTTATCCGGAGAAAGAAACAAGAACATGAAAAAATTGAAGAAATACTTGATGATATTATGCAATAGAGATTTTCGACAAAAGAAGTTCAACCAGTGTAAATACATATATACAGTGATTAAGCACACAACACACATTGGGGCTGTATTCCGGAAGTAAAAAATTCAAATTATAGAATTGAAATTAAAATGTATGAAAATAATATAAGTGATTGTAATTACAATTTGATGTTTTTCAAAAACAGAAATAGATTGTCTCATAATGTCGAAGAAAGCGTTGAAACTAAGGAATTGAATTAGAAGGTGAATCACCTATAGGTATGTACATAGATTTAGATTAATATGGATGAACACTCAAGTATATATAATTTAGTAATTTGTGTTCGGGTTATGTTTAATATAAACTTTAAATTGAAATATCACGGGAGAATCTATCAACATTGATGATAAAATATTGAAAATGTTGATCTTACGACAAAATTTAGGAAGAGGAAGAAGGAAGTTAAGCATTATATAAGATGTCGAACTAAGAATACATATAATACTTATTTCAAAGATGATTCAGTAACAACACAGGCTCAAAATTTACTTTCTCTATTGAAGTCAAAGAGAGTTAAAGGAAGCTACATCATTATTGGGTATTCAAAGTCGATAAAGGATACAAAGGTTACCTTGAGGAATGTATTGGCACAATATAACTAATTATTAAAAGCTTGGAAGTCTTGAAAGAAGAAGTCCATGTTGCACGTAAAGCGTTACAAACAACAATTGTTTTGGGAGCAATATAAAGATCGTTTGACACTACATGGAAAAAACTTTGGGAGGCGATCGAAGAAACATTACACAAACATAGAAAAATTTGTTTCCAAAATAGATGTAAATGATGAATTGACATTTGAATGATGATTTCCTGAACAATACAAAGGGTAGACTTGCAAAAAATGTTAAAGAATTGGCGTAATTGTTGGTTGGAAGAATCCTACGTGTTTCACCACATACAAATTAATGTTGCGTCGAAGAATAGCACGAAATCAATGAAGAACATCCAAAACATATATTTCCAATGACCCAAATAGAGTTGTTTAATAAGTAGTGAGAAGAGCACAAAGAGTTTAAAATTTCTATCAATACATTTTGGTACATGCAAAACCATGAACTTTGTTAAAACCATCATTATGTCCAAGTGAAACCGTTTGTTAATAAGTTATCATGTGGATTTTGAGTTGTATTACGACACTTTTTTGGATTTTTGAGTACGAAACTTTACAAGCCAGATTGGTTCACCTCCTCCTTCCACTGTTCGTGTTTTTTATATCTGAATTTCTATGTGAAAGAAAAGATGATTTATTTTACAAAAAAAAATGTGTTGGTGGAAATAAATGTGATGGGTGTGGAAATCTAAGTTTGTTTTCATTCAAAGTATCATATTGATACAAATGATCAATCATTTTATAATACAAGAGTCAATTGGAAAAGATATGAGTATTTGAGCAACACGACTCCACATTCTTCAAATGTTACCAAAGAGGCTTGATTTGAAGGTAGATAAAATCTGTTTGATAGAGTTTGAAGAAGAAGTTTGAAGAAGAAGTATAAATACACCAGCATTAGCATAGAGATGCGATGGCAAGATCTACAATTCAAACAATCATGAGAAGTGTTTCCACCAGGGACAATTTTGTGTCGCTAGTTGATTTTTCGCGAGAGAATTACACATTCGGCGCACAAAAAATGCAGTGAGAATATTATCCATTCTAATCAAGTCACTATATTTTATTGCGTTCTATATAGACATGCTCAACGAAGTATTCAAAACATAGAAAACACCGACGAAGATCGACGTATTGTCAAGAATATCACTTTTATATAGTGATGATCGAACTACCACGACACACATTATGTACAACATTGTTTTGATAATTTTATGATTCATTGAAAAACGAGAAATCATATTCGATCAACATTGGATATAGTCATATGGATGTGCGGAGTCAGTTCAAGTATATGATCATTCTATTGGTTATGCCGTCTTCATAAAAATTAAAAGATTACACATTGTTGGAATTTTTTGAGACTAGTCATGGAAAGGAGAGCACGACAGTGCAGAGGCATGTATAAAACGAACACTTCAAAGGTATCAAATGAAACCTCATGCCAATTGATTTGAATACATTGATTAAGTTGTTGAATGGTGAAAAATGACGCTAATCCATGAATATAATCCGTCAAGGGATATGCGCGGGTGTGTATAACGCAGTATTACATGTGTCTGGAGGATATAAAATTTGAATGTGTTCAAATTTATATTCAATCTTCAATCATTTTCAGTTAACAAGTTCTTGTCTTGTCGCGGTATTTTTGGCATGTTGGAATAGAATATGTAAATAGATCAATGCCATATGATACCAGTACAATACACGGAACAAGAAAAATACATTGATTAAGTAAAAAGTTTTCAAAATGGGTTTTGCATTTGATAGACAAATGACTCTTGTTTTTGTTCAACTTGCATAGACGACTCAGAATCCTGAGATATTTCACGAGGCTGAAATCTGGGGATATATGTTAAAGCTTGGAGACATGTTGAACTTAATGTAAAGGAAGGCACTTACAAGCTTAGGAGATAGAGATGCAAATGAAGAGCTATAGTGTCGGGTTGATGGTGAGTTTGATCTTGTTAGAGAAAGTGGAAATTAAATTATGTTTAAATTTTGAAACATAACTTATAGATATGCTGATATTGATAATCTAACAATTAATTGTTGTACATATATCTAATTATTCGCGAGGAGATGTTTTTATGCAGTAGTTACTTTTTGTGAATGTACTGCTTGAAAATGTGAGAATATTATTTGATCGATGCGATCAAAAGATGAGGAGCTATTAGGATTTTATTGATAACGGTTTACATATGAAGGGATCCTGCATTGTATTGAAGGGATATTTTTCAAGGAAACCCATCAAACCGATACTCATATTCGCACTTTCAAGAGACTATTGATGGATGTCACAAAGTTGTCAATACTTATGCCAGTCATTTGGTGTAACACCTGTAGCATAAAGTTAATAGAAGTTCGATGAATAAAAAAAAAAAAGTTAAAAAATGGAAAATGTCAAAGTCGATCATGAGCGAATAATTGAAGTCTGGAATACCATTCGTGGTTTTTAAACAAACTTAGCAGATTAAGTTTGGAATTGTAACCTGTAATTATGAAAAACTTCATAATAATAGTTGAATTCCATTACCTACAACAATATTTCCACGAACTTTCGTTGGGATATGCGTTACCAAGGCTTTATTGCCTCAAAGTTTGTTTTCCAATGACAATATCATGATGTGCATCTTGGAACTTGTGGAATAAATGAGTTTGTGAATTGTCCAATAAGTGTTTTTGGGTACAGCTCCTCCCTAACATCACGAGATAATCTTTGTGTCAAAACATCTCTTCTATTTGATGAAATTATGAATTTTCATTTCCAAAAGGAATTCAACCTATCATGTTGAGCCATTCATTTGAAACTTTGTCATTTCTAGGACCCCAATACACTATTGCAAAATTAAGGTTAGGGTTTATCATTTCAAGTTGTTCTCTAATGAAATCCTTCTTGTCAACATTTCTAGGACCCCAACACACTATTGCCAAATTAAGGTTAGGGTTTATCATTTCAAGTTGTTCTCTAATAGAAATCCTTCTTGTCAATGTTGTTCTACTAATATTAAGTGTCTTTGAAGTTGCAGTGCCCCATGACATCTTTGTTCCTATTGATGAGGAAAATTTTGATGATATTCATGATGTACCTATGCTTGAGAAGGCACAACAACCCATTTATGAAGTATTAAGAACAAATAGTATCTCTTATATAACGTTGTTGGTGAACTTGAGGGTATTAAATCATTTTTCAAACACTTGTCTTTCATATATCCTAAGGTATGTAATACAATTCGTAAGATATACATAAATGTTAATTTTTTTTCTCTATTTTTAGTGTCAATTAATGTGTAAATTAAGAATGAAATATTATGATTACAATTTGTTGGATTTTACTCTTCTACTTTATTATTCCATTACTCTGATTCGACCTTACTTTCATCGATTGACCCAGGTTCATACTTAGCAAGATCCCAAAAAAATCCCTATATAACTATCGACCCTCCTGGTAATACATAAGGAAACACATCACATAGGGTGTACTGCACATTCTCACCCGAGATAGATCTATGGGTGGCTGCAATACTCAAGTGTTTGAAACCTGGGAATGAGTGGAGATCTATGGTTGTATCATGTAATATTTATTTATTCAGTCTAACATATGATTATAGCAGGCATTCTATTAATGCATGTGAAATACCATATCTAAATCGTTAATTCATTCATCTAACATTCACCACTTAACAACAATAGAAACACATACATTCATTCACATAACACAGGTGTTACCGTGGTTCACGCCCTCCTGGGCTACGTCCACAAAGATCTGGCCTTGAAGCTTTTTATTATGGTTCAACAATATGTCATGATGCACGTGTTTACAATCTTATATCTTACACTCTTCAACAGGCTCCTCAATCCCCGCGAGGTTGACTAGATAACACCAGGCTCCTCATCGTGTGATATAACCCTCGAGATCGAGTCTCTCACTGCTTGCCTAGCTCAACAACTTACTAAATAGTACATTTCTTACAACTCTCTGCCATTCATTATCTGCTCTTGTCCTCTCTATTTGTTTTCTCCCATGCAGGAGAATACTTTCCACCTAAGCACGCGCCAATATTCTAGAACATAAACATGCATTTGAGGAGAGGAGAGGTGCCAACCCTCTTGTTTTTCCCTCAATTTTAAAATTTGAATGTAATTAAAAGCAATTAAATGTTGTAAGTCTTGGTAGAACCGAGTTATTTTCTTTGTACATGAAGTAGATGAAGTCGCCTTTATTAGGCTTGAGTTGTACAGATCTTGAGGTTTGCCTCAGATCTTAGAAAGTAAATGATCATTCAATGTAATATGCCTCAGTAGTTAGGCATTGTAAATGGTTATTAGACACCACTAGAGTAGTTGGAGGGAAATTCTTGATGAGCCCCTCATGTATAAAACTTTGTAAAATATGCCTAGTAGAGGCTGCTGAAGGTGGAGAGAAAGAAATCATTGTAAGCCAAGAGGAGAGAAGAGAGATGAGACTTAGTTGCAGTTCGAGACTACACCTAATGTAAACATACATTCATGTTAATAAAAAGATAACAGTTTTTCCTTCACATGATTTTGTGTATTTTTCCATGTATTTGAATGAATGTCATCTGTGTGTTCATTTATGTTGTAAATGTTTGTGATAGGTTTCATTTGATGGAGAAAGATAAACTTCCATATCTTTGTGAGTTATTGAATTGTCCTGGGTTCTTTACGTTAAGTGCAAGGAGTGCACAACAGATTCCTGAAACTCTGTGAGCCAGCATGAGGAGTTGGGCATCTGAACTGTTTCGATTCATAGAAGAATGTGCCAGGAGGGCACACTAGAATAATCAAAAAATCAAGAGGAGCCTCAAGACTACTGAACACCTTGGAGGTGAAAGTTTGTGTAGGAGGAAGCACAACCAGAGTGGTTGAATACTCTAAGATCTCTTCCAGGTGGGAATTGAGTAGGTGAAAGTGTGGACAAGAAGAACTTTGTTTCGATTTCAAAGAGAAGGCAAGTGTTATATGCAGACACCCACATAGTTATTGAACTTCATGCACACTCATCAAGGAGTGATTTGAGATGAAGATACCAAGAGGGCACAAATACCCCTTCGAGGAACACAAGGGACATAGACCTCTGAGCTCCGAGTAGTTGAAGGAGAAAATACCTCGGAGTTGTTGAATACTCTGTAGGGAAGCTCTGCAAGGACTACATTAAGCAGGCACAATGAGCGCATGAGAGAACACTATTTCAAGTTCTGGGAGAAAGGTTTCCAAGAGGGCACACCCTAAGGTTAAGACTTGGAGGTGAGTCGAGTGATATTTTGAACAAAAATGCCTATGAAAGTAGTGCATAAGGCAAAGACTATCTGGTACCTAGATTATGGGAGAAGCACAAGCTTGCACTCACACTTCATCGAAGTGTTGAACAAAGCTCAGAAGTAATAGCGCAAGGTGTGCGTAAGATAACTTGTTTCAAGATTAAAAATATCAGGAGGACGAGTGTAGACTGCTAGGGGAGTGCAAAAATCCTTTGAAGGGAAGCAGAAGGGCCAATTCCCTTTGAAGTATGAACAACTAAAAATATCGTGAGAGATAGTGCAAGTGTGCACAGAGACTCTGAAAGGTGTGCAGAGGACAAGGACCTTTACATGTTCAAGTTGTGGAGACAATGCAAGGAGTACATAGAGGAAAACACTTCAAGTGACAAAGCTCGAAAGGAGTGAGTTTTCAAAGCAAAAGACAAGGACGAGCAGGCAACCTTGCAAGAGAAGGTTCAAAGGCAAACCCTTTGAAAATTTCGAGGAATCCTTCACTAGAGGGAAAGTTGTGTAGCGATAGGAGGGTGAAGCTACATAAGTCGTCGTATATGTTGTTGGGAGAGATCTGGACTGTGAAATTATACATCTATACACCCAAGGGAGCACGCAGAGGAGAAATATAGATCCTTGTCATCGGATCTGAATGTGAATGATCGACACCCACCAGATCCAGGTAGGGTGCACGAGACTTTAACCATTTTTAAAGTGCACAAGAGAGTGGGATAGATAAAGTATTGAAGTTTCGAAGCCAGTCATAACCGTCCATCATCCAGAGGGGGAAAGGTGGCGTAAGATCCAAAACTATGGAGAAATAACACTCTGAGAGTTTTTAGTTGAGGAGTGTGCAAAACTCCCAAAGATCTGAAGAGAGGAGTAGATCCTGACCATTAGTCATCAAGAGGCACGTGGCAGCAAGAGGTTAACTATGGAGGAAAGGCTCTCTAGAGGAAATGAAGTGAGGTTCTTAAATAACCCTCGAAGCCCAGAACAGTGGAGCAGATCCTAGTCGTTGATCACCAGGAGGCACGTGGCATAAGATCGTGCAGTTCGAAAGGTAGGAATTATGGGGGAGAAAGTGCAAAAGATTTGGAAGAAATCTGGAGGAGCTGGAAGCTAAGGCAGATATGGGCCATCCAAGCCTGGCAATCAATGCATAGTCTCCATGTTCCATATTTCTTCTCTACCAACACGATTGGGCTTCGACAAGGTGATCAGATGGGATGGATGTGTCCCTTGTGGAGCAGTTCTTGGATCTGTCGCTTGATCTACTCATTCTCTAACAGAGAGCGATGATAGACTGGACCATTGGGAAACAATGCACCGGGAGTCAGATCGATCAGGTGCTTGACCTGGCAGTGCAAAGGTACCCTGGTAGGTGAGGACAAGATATCCGAGTATTCTTCCACGAACTTATATAATTGATTCTGCTATGTGGAGAGGTCGGCCGCAAAGACCCTGGATGTGGTTGTGATCTTTCACTTATTCTGAGAGTGAATCACGAAGAATACAAACTTCCCTATCTGAGAGATGACCTTCCTGCATTTCGTAGCATAGATCAAGGAAATAACACTAGGTGGGACTGCCTTGGGTATCTTGTACAATTTCCTTTTCAATGTAATAATAACACTGCAAGGCCTAGACTCATATACAACATGACGTTTCCATAAATAAGGTTGTCCCAAAAGAACATCACAAACTTAGAGAAGAGAAACATCACGCAATACCTTGTCTTTGAAGGGCTTGATGATGTACGATAGTTGACACTGTTGGTTGACACGGAGATCACTTCCTTGGAGGAGCCATCCAATGGTGTAGGGTTATGGGTGTGGCATTGTTAGCAGGTCTAGCTGCTTGACGACCTCTACTGAGATGAGGTTCTTCTAGATACCGATGTCAATGATGAAGTGCAACCGGGTGCCTTTTACCCATATTTGTGAATGGAAGAGGCACTCTCCTTCTTCTGGCTCATCTGGTTCACCAGGTTGGAGCTTGGTGGTAGCAATGGTAGCACTGGGTTCCATGTAAATGATCTGTCTTCCCCTTTCTAATTCTGGCTCAGAGTCAGAATCCGCATCTGATTCAAAGGCTTTCACTTCGGCCACCAATGACTACTTTGAGCGGCAGTCAGTAGTGTTATGCCAAGGGCTCTTATGGAAGTCACATCACTTACTGACATCTTTCTTTGTCTTTCCAGTGTCCTTTTCTTGTGGCTTCGAATGGCTATCCTGATACTGTCCATCTTTACTCTGTCCTTTTTTTTGTGGGTTGGGGCCGCCCTTTCCTGGAATTTTTTGTGAGGGGTTCACAGGCCCAAAAATTGTTACGCGTTTTGTTTGAGATTCTGCTTGATTTTGATGACATATCGGTAGGCCGTGCCCAAGGATGACATGTCCAAAAATTCCATTTCAGTATGGATGTATCTATGTAGAGCACTACGATACTTGAGCACTAGATGTTTCTCTGAATATCTGATACCCATCTTGTTGTGCAAGGTATGTGTTGGAGCCGCCCTTGTTTTTTCACCCCACGCAATTTTCAACGTTTGATACTTGAGATCTAAAGTTGTTTTTCTTTCCTTCCAAAATCATAAGACTCTTAAATCTTGTCATCTGAATAGAAATTCTTTTTCACTTTCAAAAGAAAAGATCCATTTTTCGCAAGTTTGTTTGCTTTTTGTTGTTTTATTTTGGAATATCGCAAATCGGATATCACAAGTTGGACACTTTAATTTTTGAATTCGCAAGTCCTGAGTCGCGAAACTTCGAACTCATTTTTCAAATTTTTACCCAAGGCATTGACTATGGTAAAACCTTTAACCCTTGTTTAGACATCGTCGGTATTTCGTGCCTCGGCATTCGTTGAGGCCAAGTTTTTTTTCTTACAGCCCCAATAGCCGAGAACGCGATAGCTTTTGTGAGAACCTTGGTCGATAACTAAAGGTAAAAAACTAACCATGGTTAATGATTGGTTCTCGACACATCGCCACTCGATACTTTTCTTTCATTAAGTTAAAGTATCCAAAACCCCGATTCACGAAATTGCGACATGATTATGGAAAGATTAATTAGTCGCCTAATCTAATATTTCCTTCTCTTAATTCGAGCCTTAATTATCGCCACATCGCGATATCGTGAATCGGCATATCATTTTCCTAAAAGTCTGTCCTCGAATTCCTGAGTCGCGATATGGCGAGTAAATTAATTACGTAATCAAGGATGTGCCAAATCACGATTACCATTGATTTCATTAAAATCGGCACTCGCAGTCTCGCGAGTTAAAGGGTCAAAATATGGAAAGTAAGTTCACGATGTAGCGAAAGGCGAGAAAGTTTTTTAAGTCGTTAAGATAGGTAATTTTAAATTAAACCAAATACGTCTCGCGCTTCAAGGTTGGAACACTTCACGAGGTATTTACTTGCTCTCCATAACCCGAGTACCTGTCAAGCCGCCCAATATTGATGACATTAATGAGAAATCAATGTAAATCCCTGAATAAATCAGATCGGATTTATACAATAAATTTGGTTTTATTTTCGATTTGACAGGTTTATTTCAAAGGTACAGGATTTTCAAATATATACGAAAGTTTCGTTCTGTTCTAAAAAAATTTCTCTTAAGCGCATAGAACTCACTTTTCTTCGAAGATACTCATCTCCGCATGTATACACAGGTCTACTGCAGAAGAGAAAAAAAGAAAGCTTCAGCTATGGCGCCAAGGAGAGCAGCTAAAGCAAATGCCGAGGTTGCATCACAGGGTCCGGACAACGTCTCAGATACTTCGCCTCAGACGGGCGACTCAGTATCCACCTGGTCGTCTATTTCAGATATCCTGCAATCCGAGTTGGTAAACTGTTCAGACTCTGATGAATATAACTATGATATTGTGAAGGACGACCTGAACACTAAGTACAAGACAATTGTTCAGTCGGGAATGCACCTGGTTGCAACCAGACCTCAGTTTCTCCCATACTACGACATGATCCGATGGGCATTGGATCACATCGACCAGCCTTCCAGAACCATCGTAAATGACTGACAGGCCATGATTGGGACTTTTAGGCCCGAGCATATCCAGTCTATGTATAAGCTCCCAGCAACCCTTGAATACACATATGGAAAAGAATTCCTGGCGGACTTCAAAAAGAAGGAGTGCGAAGAATTTGACAAAACCATGCCAGGCTTGATAAAAGTTTGGGTGTCTCGTTCCTTGACATTCAGAGTGAACGACAAGGGTGTGTATTCGATTTCTTTTTTGGAGGAAAACTATATGTATGTGGCGATGATGACTTGTCGACTTTTTGGATGGGAGGATACCATGCATTTTTACGTCCAGTGGGTACCTCTCATCTTTCGGGTAGCAGAAGGTTCCTCATTCAATTGGGCAAAAATGCTCTCCGATAGTTTATTCAACAGGGTCACCAAGTACCGGGAGCAGAAGGCAGCCGGGAAACCATCTGGATTCTTCATGTCCGCGTATATCATGGATGCGATATGCTCCATGACGCCTTTTCCTTTGATGAATTGGGCTTGGAGTCCAACCCAAGAGAAGAATGTTCATGATTACCATGATAAGCTGTGGGAAAATAACGCGAACAAGTTTATTTATGAGATTTTTAACTGGGTGATGGTGCCCCTGAACATCACCAGTTTTGGTCTTTTGCCACCCCACATCTCAGATAGCATTACTGAGAATCTGAGCCGTATCGCGGACTGGTACGTGGAAGAGGAATTCTCCTATTTGAGATTATTTGGAGCTACTGTTCCTCCTCTGGCGCTACCACTATTCATCCCCAACAAGCTAGCTTGTCGCGAGATTGCTCGACAAACAATAATCGGCGGAGTGAGAAAAGAGATCAAAGCGTCATCAAAGAAGGTATGGTCTTTTTTCCCTATTCGGCTAAATTCCTATTCCTTATTAGATTTTGGACATGCTAAGGCTGAGGCTGCAGCCATAGAAGACTTGAGCCTAGTCTCTATCGAGTACAAAAAGCATGATCCCCAGGGAATTGTAAGCACTCATTTGGGAAGTTGTGGATTAAAGAGGTTCGAACATGAATGTTCTCCCTCGGATGATGTTTTCCGAGGGGTGAGGTCCTATTCGGAGGTGCAATTTCAAATCAGATGCCCAACACCCGAAGACAGGACCTCATTTTTAAAATTTCAGGACATAGGAAACGATGTCTCCCCATGGTGCTGGGAGGTTTGGGACTTTCCAAAGATAAAGAAAAAGAGGCCAAAGGTTCTGAGGGGAAAACATCTAACCCCGAAAAACGTCAGGAAGGGGAGCGGGAGAAGAATCTGGAGCAGGAGAAGAATCCCAAAACAGAGAAAAATCCCCAAAAGGAGAAGAGTCCTAAGCAGGAGAAGAATCCAAACAAGGAGAAGAGTCCTGAGAGGGAGGAGAATCCCGAAAAAGAAAAAGAGATTATTGATCCTCCCAAGGAGCATAGTCCGGAGGTGGAAATAAAAGACACAGACCCACATAAAACTCAGAATCCGGAGGCAGGGACGAAGACCTCTGACCCCCCGAAAGAGCAAGATCCACTCAGCACACCAGGGAAGGGAGCGAAGCAGATCGGGAAACCCATCACCTCTGTCACACCCTTGCAGTCGGCACAGGGAGGCGTTAGCGAGGGATGGATATTTGGTGAAGAAATGAGACCTATAAGGGCAGAGGAACTCCCTCCTAATGAATTTTTCTTTGACAAAAAGAGGAAAGATGTGGTGAAGCGAGAATCTTATCAAGAGGGAGAGTCCACTGTTAAAAAATTCAAAGTGATGACCGATGGGATGAATAAAAGGAAAGATGAATTTGCCACAGAAATTGCAGGAACGCTAGGAGCGTATGCAATGGAAAATCAATTCTCGGCTGAAATGTTAAAAAAGCAACTCAAAGCAAAGAATCGTCTAATCAAGACTCTTGAGGCTAGGGTGGCTTTGGTAGCAGAAAGCGCTAAGATTCAAGAAAGTGGAGAAATCGAGTTGGCCCGATTGGCCGACAAGAAAGAAATTGAAGTCCTCAAGACCAAGCTGGAAGAAGCAAATTCTACAATCCGAGATGGTCGGGTGCAATCGGGCCAGCAGAGGGATACGATTACACAGCTGCAGGCTCAGCTGGAGGTCGCAGAAATCCAGGCGATTGAAATCGAGATCATTAAATCCCGAGCAACTAATATTCGGAGCCGGATCTCCTCTGCTCAACAGAGTCTTCTAAACAAAGTAGGGGAATTTCGAGGAGATTCCCTATTAATGCATCAGATTTCTGAGAATCTGATTGTCAAGGAAAGAAACGCCGAAGCTGCTAGGATCACCTTCCAAGAAGCAATGATAACCACCAACAATAGGTTTTCAGTAGGGTCTCCCAGTCTCACCATTGCTGAACAGACTAGGGGAAATATTTTGTTAAAAAATTGGGAGCATGATATTACTCTAAGCAAGGAGCAGGCTCAAAAAGTGACAAATTCACTAGAAGAAACTTTCAAATCCATAAATGGTGAACTGTTGGGGAT
>SNQJ01S0202865.1:4715-16723 GCA_010110895.2 Picea sitchensis | reverse complement strand
CAGTGATTTCAGGTGACTCAGGCACAAGGGGAGTTTCAACATCCTCTTCCAAAATATCCTCAGAGATGGCCATACAAATCTTTTGTTCCTTACACTTGTGGCCCGGGAAATATTTGTCATCACAATTATAACAAAGGCCTTTGAGTTGGCATTCAACCATTTCAACCCTGGTCAATTTTTGGATCTTTAATGGGGCAGAGGGAGTAGTGGGATTTATGGGTTTAGGGCGAGGGATAAAGGAGGGTTTACGGTTTTGAGAGGATACAACCTATTGTTCTTCTTTAGATTTTTTAGTAGCCTCCACCCAACTCGAAGGTCGATCCATGAGGACATGGGCCTCAATCTCATCCTTGAGGCCACTGATAAAACACTCTCAAAAGAAAGCATCAGTCATTCCCTTTGTTCGAAAATCCAGGTGCTCAAAAGAAGCTATGAAGTCTTCTACTGTTCCTGATTGTTTCAACTTTTTCAAATGGCCCAAATTGTTGGTGTCAGTGTCAAAGTGTTCATAAAGCTCAGTCACAAATTGGGTCAAAGCAATATACCCTTGACGAGAAGTTTTTTTCCATTGCCACCATTGTCAACGTTCTTGATCTAGATGGAGAACACCATACCGGAGTTTGGCCAAGTCATATGTAATGTCGTATAAAGAGAAATAATGTTCCATTTGGGTGACCCATCCAGTGGGATCCAAGCCATCAAATTTGGTCACATCCACCCGTGGAAGGCATAGGTCATGTTGAAAGTGATGATGCTGAAAGGTATGGGAATGGGAGTAATGTTCACCTTCAGTCTTTGGAGGTGCGTCAGAATAAGGGTCATCTGTAGGGATCTTCAGTTTGGTGCAGAGTGATGCAAAGACAGATTCAAGCTGGGTGGTCGGTTCTTGTTTGACTTCCTCCATTGAGGACTGCATGGTTGTATTGATGGATGTATCGATGGAGGCAAAAGTAGCACTGAGTTGTTTCACTTCTTTTTGGGTCTCGAGGAAACCAGATTGCAAGGTGTTGAAGGGAGCTTCTAGTTCTTGGCTACAGGTATGGGCCATGAGGATGGGAGAACTAAAAAGGGGCGGGTGGGGTCAATTTTTTTTCCAAAAAATGATATGGATGAATGTGACAAGGGCGAAGAGATGAATCTAATGGAATATGTCTCAAACAATGGTGAAAAAAATTCCAGAAAAAATAATTGTGAAATAATAGTATAACACCTACAGAGTTATACTCCAGTTTGAAGAATACTGTAGTGATGAAATCCCCAAATGCTTAACCAGAAAGAAATGTGTATTTACTTGGCAACCCAAACATAGTTGCGCGAAAACAGATCTTGTCTGTTTTAATTTGTTTATGTTTCTGTCCCCCAAGGGTTAAGTATTCAAGGGTTCTACAGACAAGGGTTTTCCTTGTGCTGTAGCTCTTTGATATACGTGCAGGGTCCAACAGTAGTACTCGGCTCAATATTAAAGGGAACTAACTAAGGAGGATAGACTGTACCCTTAGCCATACTACCTGACTACCTAGGTACTAGAGAGTATCTTCCTGAGTTCTATTCTCGGTGGCACTATATAAGTTAGGTGGCCAATCAGTTTATCTAAGGAGGGCTTCAAGAAATCTAGGCCGATCCGTACACAGGTGTTATCTGATGCGCTACCACTCGAAGGGGTACCAATAAGGGTTACAAGGGTGGCCAACAGATATGAGCTGAAGAACCACTTGTATTTCCTACATGTATGAATCCCTCAACCATGGGTTTATGCGTGTAATGACAGATCTCTGTGGCTTAAAGACGCTGGAATACGTCTCTACCCTGAAAAAAAAAAAAAATCCCACATTTTTTGCCAAGGAAAGTGCTCTGACACCACTTGTAATATACCAGATATAAATAGTATGGAGAACAGAAATAAAATGCTAGAAATGGAAGAATAACAATAATATAACCAGGATAATCTCCACAATAACACATAAATGATATAAGAACAACAACATAAATAACACTTTAATTCATAAAGCAATGTTCACGGGCCTTTTCGAGGGGGCAACCTCCAGTTGATCAGCACTCTGTTACAATAATCTCTAATCTAGGGATTTCATACCCTCAACCCTTATTTATACTAAATATGTCTATCCAGAGAAGCATCTAGAGGAATATCCTTCTAGAAGCGGAAGCTTCTATTAGGTCTTCTTACATCCGCCTTATTCTATTTTATTGAAAGGCCTTATTAATATTGACCTTTATTACATCCGAATATATTGCTCTACCTATGTGCGGGTTAGGACCCTAACAGAGAGTGGGAAAAAAGTAACTCCACACATGATGTGATTTTCATTATCATGATAGGTTTATATATACATTAATAAATTATTGTTGGTCTTCCCCAACTAGAGACCCTTCCTATCACCTATCACCTATTGCTCTATAAATTATATTCTTAACATTGATATATGATACCTACATCCATATGTACTGATTAAGAGGATCTTTCTTATGAATCCTAATGTAAGGAGAGATGTTTCTTTTTATGTAATAAGTTATGCCTCCAACCCCTCTACAAGAGGAGTTCTTGTTCCATTTTGACCACGAAACAAATCCTTCTATATTAGGGATCCTAGATTCTTCATGTTCCAAAGTTTCAACCAAGAAACTAATATGAATGCCACTCGAGATACAACTTACTATAGGCCCTTTACTCCATGGAGAAACACAACAATTCAAAGAGAGGATCTGGAATTCCCCAAATTTCTATTTATTGTTATCTTTTTGGTCTCTATCCATAATAATAGCCTTTTGATATTAATGATTTCCCATTTCCCTTCCTTCCTAGCTTCTTTTACCTTTTGAAATTTCTTCCTTAATTCAAATTGGTCCTCTGGAATGAGGTCTTCATTGATAAACATTCTGGACCCTTTTTGTTGCACCTCTTTTGTCACCTTAGTGAGCAAAATCGAGGTGCTTACAAGCTTAGTTGGTTTTGCTAAGAAGGACAACTGCAAGGAAAAGGGTTAGAGAAAGAAACATAAAACAATAACTAAGAATTAAACTAAGAAATAAAACAACAACTAAATTAATGAACATAGGGACATAAGGACAAAAGAAACAATGAGACCCATGTCACCAATGATAAGACTGATATTAGTGAAATAAAACACCAAGAAGCAAGAGGACTATGAGTGCCTTCTTCCTCCAAGGGAGGGCTCTTGTACCCCCACAAATAAGCTTTTCTTACAACTCTTGAAAATGAAAATGAAAATGGTGAAAGAATTCTTTGCTAATCCACTCAAGGGGTGAGATGGATTTCCCAATGCAATGATACAAGTATACTTTTGGAAAGGATAGAAGATTCGTCAAGAGAATAATGGTAGCATAACTTTGCTATGAATTCCTTGAACTCTTGGCCTTTTTATAACATTCCTTTGAGTTATTGTCCAACTAGTTTGTAGTGTGTAAAGAGGCTAATTAGGGCATTTCTAGGTCTTTGACTAGCCACCCAGTCGAATCTATTCCATATTTGAGTGTCAAATCAACTTGGAAGCTAAACTAGAAGTGGGTGGGAGGCCGAACACTCTCATAAATGTTTCATTTATCAAGTGTGCGGCTTTTTGAGACAATAGTCGCACATCGTGCACATGTGCACTATTTCTGTGTTCCTGTTTTCGCATGTGCGCATGCACCGAGTGTCTTCATAGTGCCCTTTATTTTTTTTCACTAGTTGTATAGTTTTGACCCTTTGTGAATGATTTTGTGTTAATTCAGGTCCATGGATAACCTGATAACTGTTTGATGATGTTGAATTCTTGTAACCATTTGCGGATGAAATTTCAGTGATAACAGATGCCCCCTGATGGATGAGGTTAGGAGTATACGTATAGCCAAAATCCATCAATGTTTCTTCTACTGAGAGTGTTGTTGTAATATAGAGCAATAGTGGGATTGTCCAGAGCGATCCATTGGAGGGAAAATGGAACCTATAGAACTCAACCTTCCATAAGGTGTGTACAAATAAACTGTGTACAAACAAGGCCGGCATGCCCCATGCTCGTGTCATGTAACTCAAAAAGAGGAATGAAGTGTTGTTGTAGACAACTGGAGTGCCCTTGGGGGTGGTCATGATAAAGGCAAAAGACAATTCTATAGAGGAACATACTTTGAATGGTAGGCAATGACATCTGGAAGAAGTATCATGGATTCTGTAGGCATTGATAGCTCAACCAAGTTTAGAGGTCTTCAGCAAGTATAAGACCTAACTACAATAGCCGCAAAGTAAGACGCACCATAACATGAGAAAGTGTTGACATCGAATGTTATGGGGGTCAACGACAACAGGGAGAAATTGTGGTTCTCCCTATGCCGTACGAGATATGTCATTGGATAGGTAATGAGAATCAAGATATTGTCGCCCTTCAGGAAAATTGTGCTGATGTCGACAAAAAAGGGGGACGTGACTCCCAGAAGCAAATGGCTTCATGAAATATACTAGGTGAGGTTAGGTATGGAAGGAGGTACATGGATGAATTCAAGATGTAGGAAGACTCAAGACTTCCCTTGGTTGGGGTATATGTGAGATAAAAGTGGCTGCAACCATTCAACGAAGTCTAGTGTCAGGGGGACATGAAGATTGGGGATAAGTTGTGCCAGAGGCGGGACAAAGTGAATAAACTCAGAGGGTAGAGGTAAGTGGCCTGTGGGGTACTTTGAACATATGGATGATGTCGTCAAGGGTAGATGATAAGTAGTGCCCCAACCAAGGGTGACATGGGTTGCATTTGCCAAAAAGGGAAGAAGGTCGCCAAAGGTAACGACAAAAAGGTAATGTAACGGCTGGAAACAAAGGCATTTGTACAATAAATAAAGAATACGTTGGGACAAGTGTACAAATACAGAAATGGGTGCCCCGATGTAAGATGGTTGGCCCGGGTAGGGCGCAAATTGCTTGGAGAATTGGTGGAGGGTGGGGGTCCCATGGGTGGGTTTTTGTATGAGGTAGCTGAAATGAAGGGAAATTTCTAGATGGCCAAACTGATTGTGGATGAAATGGAGGGTTCATGATACTGCGGAGGTGCAGTAAAAAAATAGAACTGTGAAGGGATAATCTAGGAGTCCATTGGGAAAGTTAGCAAAATGAGGAGAAGGAGTATGTGGTTGATTCACAACATGATGTAAGACTATTGGGACTCCCATCCCTAAAGGGTTTTGAAAAACAAAATGAGTGGCAAAGACGCAAAAGGGTGCTATGAATGGGACAACTCATGCGGGTAAGAGTGCTACCAGGTGACAGTGCTGAAGATGCAAATGGAGGTGTTGGTACTGCAGAGCTGGAAATGGGGATCCTAGAGGTAAATGTCAAAGGGTGTGACTGGAGATGTAAGTGAGATTCAGAGGGAATGAATACATGCCAGTACTAAGTATATACCTGAAGGGGTTGCATTGATGTACGATGACCAAGTACTTGCACACATGAAAACCTAATACCCGATGTGAACAATATCTGAAGAGAATCGAACATATGAGCATTTATTTGATAATTTTGAATATGCGCATGCGTACCTGGTATGAAAACAAAAATGGTGTCCCAGGGGCTCAAGATGAAAAGAGGCCCAGGGACTGTTGTGATGTAGATGATGGGAAGTTGATCTCCTGGCTGAAGACGGATCGAGAAATGGACACCCGGAGCTCCCAGAATGGTGAGTGGAAGTTTGGCGAAAAGGCATACATAAAGTTGTAGGGCCCACATTGCCACCTCATTTCTACTTGCTGCTATAGTGACTGGACGAGAAGTATTCAAAAGAGATTTGGAGATTCTGGGAGGATGAGGCATCTGATTGAGGACCAGTGAGCTTTAGGTTAGTGGTTTGATCATCCTGCATAGAATTAGGGTTTCTTTTTTTGGGCAGGGGCTGTATGGAGGGTTGTACAGGGGGTTTTATGGGTGTGGGCCCCCACGTGCACGGGCGATCTGGAAGTATGCATGCACAAGTGTGTGCCTACCCACCGGATAGGCGCGCATGGGGGTGCTTGTAAGAGGGACAAGGGAACACACGATGTGCGTGCCTGTTGGCTACACAAATATGCATGTGTGCATGGCTATGTATTGGACATGATGGCTTTAAGGTGCGCCTGTCTTTGTGATAGGGGTGCATGAAGCTGCCCCTGTATGTTGAGCAGGCGTGCACCCGTGCATGCCTGAAGGATGGACATGCACACTTGAGTGTGCGCCTGTGGAGTGGACAGGCGCACATATGTGCGCGCCTGTGGAGTGAACATGAACGCATGTGTGCTTGCTTGTGGGTTAAACAGTCGCACCTTGGAGGCAAGGTTGACGGGTGTAAAACATATCTTTTTTTTTAATGTTGTTTATGGTCCATTTGGCTAACTTAGGACTATTTTATGTGGCGGGAGGTGATCATTGTGCACGATGTTGGTTGGTTGGTGAGAGCGGGACTGGTCCCAGCTGAGAGACGTTGTGGCTATTGAGGAGTTGTGGGTACGTGCGACTTTGGCAGCCTGTGGGCTGCTGAAGTTCTTTGAGTGCCCGTTGATACGGGCGCAAGAGTATCTCTTGCAGTTCCTTATCCGTATGTGGAGTCCAGACCTGCATTGTTTCATAGTGTGGGGAGATCAGATTGCCTTCACTACGATGGAGGACATATACTTTTTGAATGGGCTCCCATTTCGGGGAACGCCCCTACCGAGGGAGTCAGTATTACCAAGGGATGTGGCGCTAGCGACAGATGGCCAGAGGTACTGTTCGGGGGTGAACATTATGTCTGGCACTATTGTGAGAATTGGGGCGATGGATGCTCTAGAGCATCGTTGTATAGCAACGATGATTGTGAGAGTGTATGGGTCTCTTGTGACGTAGCACATCAGTGGTGGGCAGTTGTGTGTGATGGAGAGGGTACTGTTTGGTGAGCACTTTGCCTAGGGTCTTACTCTATATGCCAGGATGGTAGGGCAGCTGGACCACTGTCAGTCCATAGATACAAGAGATTTTTCCTTTGGGTCTGTCTTAGTGGCCTCGTTTTTGGAGAGGGTGCCTATGTTGCGCCCTAGGATTTTATTGGATGTGCCTGGGGCACGAGAGCCGCGACTAAAGCAGTGGTCAACTGTTTTTCTTCGCCATGGTGGTGGTGAGGGCGACCACTTCTTTACTACTGAGGTGGCACAGGTGTGGCAACAGATGCCGCAGGTGATTTTACAGTTCCCATATGATGGTGTTGACTTCCAGGAGGATCCAGACATTATGTTACCGCTAGGGGAGGTTTTTGACCATCGAGGTATGTTGATGAGTTATATATATATGTTTTTTGAGATAGCATTACATATGTATATGATATAGATGCTGATACTATCTGTTACTTGTTTGTATGTGTAGATGTGGCACCTCGCAGGCAAAAGGTTGAGTTGCAGAGAGCGTCGACTCATCAGGAGCGAGAGAGACCACTGCGGGGAGGGCCGTGGGTTGGAGAGAGACGTCGGCATGAAGAAACTGAGGCAAGACTAGCTAATCCTAAGAGAGCAACGAGGAGACGCCAATTTGATGACCCTGGTGCCGGGCCATCACATGCTCCTCTGGCAGATGCCAGAGTATATTTTGAGGACATACACTATCGCCTAGAGGCGGTGCTATAGGGTGTGCCTGAGGGCATGTGGTCTCACATCCAAGATGAGGGTATCCTGGAGCAGTGTGTGGGATTTCGCCGCCATGGTGAGCCATGGTACGATGGGCAATAGTAGCAGGTGCTGCAATGACCGGATGATTACCTCCGGGGTAGGAGGGACCAGTAGTGGGTGGGCGACCACCGCCTGAGGGAGGGGCAGGAGGTGGTGCTCTAGAGGCACCTTGAGTGGTGCTCTTTGTATTTTTATTTTTTTGTATATAGGCTGGTGAGCCCATTTTGTATAGAGGTGCTTCACTAGCTTGCAGATACTTGTATTTTTTGTATGTAAACATTTGGATGGCACTGTGCACTGTTTTATATATACATGAGTATACATTTTGAGATCTATGTGGTGTTTACATGTGTTTTGTTAATGTTTTGATGATGTCTAATCTATATATGTTGTGACAGTTTGTTTGATGTGTTTATGTATGTGTAGAGGTAGCTTGATGTGATATATGCCAGTCTAACACAATATTAGCTAAGTTATCTGTAATTTGATTCAATTGTCTTGGAATATGTATAAATGTAATGGAATCAAAATTTTGAGATAAAGTATAACCTGCAGGTATTTGCGAAAGAGGCAAGGATCGCGTATGCAGTACACATTGTTGAGTTGGAAAACGACTAGTTGAGAGTCAAGAAAGATGCTAAGGTGATGAATACGATGATGTTGAGCATCGGCTGGGAGGCCAATGGCGATAGTGTATTCGGCTTGGTTGTTGGTCGTTGAACCCAAACATATGCCGCTCGAATGGAGCATTTCATGGGAGGGGGTGTAGAGAGCCCAAGCAACTGAAGCGATATTTTGTGTCCAATGGCTAGCGTTGTCGACGTAACCGATGTGGTAGGTCGGTGGAGGAAGCATCTGTCAATAGCACAAATGATAGTTTAGACATGAGGGATGAAAAAAATATTAAAAACACTAGAAAAGAAATAACCTAAAGTAGAATGACTACGTTTAAGCATAAAATTTCTTTAAGTATAACCCGTTGACGGGTTCTTTGAGAGAAAGGCCTTCGAGAGAGGCCATGATGTATGTGTCTTTGGTGAGGCAATGTTTGATAATGTATGGGCCATGCCATAGTGACTCAAATTTTTCATGGCCAAAGGTATCATGAGCGATATCATAAGCAAGGACGAGGTCGCCTTTGCGAAATGAGATTTATAGGCTATAATTTCTTGAGGAGTGCAAGCGGCTCCAATGATGATTTCCTCAACGACACCATTTTTTATGGAAATGTCTATTTTAATGGTCGGGGAAATGTTGGCCATGTTAAATTCTTCAAAAACATTAGGGGAAGGGATGGGGTTTTTGAACCACTCGATAGGCCTTGATGGGAAAAATCCTTGGCTTCGACCGCGTATATGGGGTGTTGGTTAGGAGGTTTGGAGGCTTCCTATGGAAAGAAGAGTGTGCGGTGGTGTAGCGCATCCCATGGGTAGTCAAGGCTATTTAACTCTTCGATTATTTCCTCATCATAGTGGAAGTGACGGGAATATAAGGGGTCATGAAGAGTGATATCGGTGACTGTTGTCGTGTGGCTGACCCCTGATGATGAAGAAGCAGGGGGAATGATGCAAGGAGATGGCGATGGTTCACTCGGCATAAACCAAATATCGAATTACTGAGGAGTACCTGTGGTAGTTGGGTGTAAAATTTCCATAGGGAAATGAGCGGGAGAGTTGGGGGGATTGGGGGATGAATCCTCAGATAAGTCATCCAAGAACCATGGAGGCATTGGAAGGGCCTCGAGTTTGGGAGAAATGACATGAAGAACCTCTAGTGACGAGGTAAGGTCAACTATTGATTTTGTGGGTCTTTGAAGCAGGGTCAATTGGCATTGCCTGTATTCAATGATCATAGGACACTGGTATGTAAAATGATCTAAGGATTCACATAGAGAGCAAGGGCATCTCATACATTCATTGACTGAAGTTGTGACATAATGGATGTCAGTGATTTCTGGTAAGGATGACGTAGCTGAAATGGGTTCACTCTGGAAGCTTTGGTGCACTACAGTTAATGTCTACCAAAAGCATGGAAGTGTTGGGCAATGGTGGGTATAATGGCCATATTTTGAACATATAGCACAAGCAAATTTGGTTCGCAACCCTTTACTACTTGAATGGGGGGTGGTAGCCGCAGTACTGGCTATAGTGGCGAGTGTTGAGGGAGTTTGATTGAGTGGAATCAAATTCCATAGTTCTGGTAGAGATGGGCAGTTGTTGGTTTGGTGTCCAGCTTTCTCACATAGTGCGCAAGGGGGTTGGATGCATGGGGGAAGTGGAGCTGTGGGCTCCTTATTCTTTCTCCTACCCCCAACTGTGGTAGGGGGGTTAGTGAGTGGGGGTGTAGAGGGTATGGTGGGAGTAAGTATGAGAACTGTCATTGGGATTCCTTTCATTTGGGGGGAAGGGATGGTCAAGGGACCATCTCGGGTGGATGTAAATACCAAACTGGAATTGCTAACACCATATTAGGGAGGGTAAGCATTGCATCTACTTGGAAAGATTCAACGCTATGTGGAGGGTAAAATAAGGGGATTTGAGTGATGTCTTAGGGAACTATCTCCCAAACTGGGATATGACCTTGGGGAGGGGTGAAATCGTGGACTGGCAGGGTCGACAAGTTTGCAGGAGGCTCGCGAGGGGGAAGTTATGCGACTAGTGGGATGCCATATGTGATAGAAGCCTCCCTAGGAGGAAGGGTATCCTCTGTGTTAGTTCCATTAGATGATACGATGCATACTTGATTGGAAGGATGAAGGAGTGGTGGTACTCCATGGTAAGTTCCTAAAAATGATGGATCTTTGAAAATTTCGGGACCCATTTCGACGAGTGGGTATGCGTCATGACTTGTGTGGATGAGAGGGAGAATGTTATCGATGTTGGCAGATGGGTTAGGCTCATAATGTGAGACTTGGTCAATGGTAACGATCTTCCCGTTGTGGGGGAACATCATTGTTCGAAAGATGGAAGAGGCAACTGCCTTCATAGCGTACATGTAGACACTACCGAACAAGATATTATAATCGAGTGGGGCGTTGATAACTTCAATGTTGATGAGAATGGTCTTGTCCCCGAGTTCTATGGGGACATTTTGGAAGAGCCCTTCAGGAGATGATGGTCGTCCATCATAAGCTCATAATGTAATGGCAGAGGGTATGAGTTTTGGGGAACCAAGTTTCTGCCATACAGATTTAGACATAATGCATGTAGATGCACCTTCATCGATGATACACCGATGAACTGTGATGTTTCGTATTTTTACTGGGATTTGAAAAGCGATCAAGGCGGGAAGGAGAGGTTCTCCGCTGTCGAGATCAAATGTCATGAGTCGAGTATCTGCAGGGTCGACTGCCCCCAAGGTGGAAAGTAATGATTTCCGCTGAGTGGGACAAGTCTGAAGGACTTATAAGACTGCCATGGCAGCTGGGGATTGTGCTAAGTCATCAATCAAACTGTAATTATGAGCAGCCCTAGCCTATGGGTTGTGGACATCCCTGCGTAATGGGATGCAAGGGATGCAAAGAGGTGGCTCTGTTTTAGGGCAAGGGATCACCAACGAGGGTCCCGTCGGTGCAGGGTTTGTCTTTGGAGGGATGGGCGGAGACTCAGAGGGTGCATGATACTGACGATTACGTGTTTGTAGAAGGATTTCTTCCTCACAAGTGAGGAGGATCATGTGATCTGCTGGATTGTTTGGGTTGAGGTACTGTCCCACCTGAGGTGGGGGAGGCTGTGTGTCCTGTTGGGTGTTTATAACACCTTGGTGTGGAATAGGATTCTGCAGCACGACAGGGGGGGGGTTGTATGTATTGTTGTGGGGCCTGCTGAGGGGCAAGCGATGCTAGAGGATGGGGTAGACTACCTGAGTCTTTCAACCATTTGAAATCAACGATTTGGGGGAAATCATGAGTATAATGACCAAACTCACTACAAAGGGCACAAGGGAAGTTGGTTTTAACATTATTGTTATTTCTCTCTTGACGCCTATTATTATTTCCCCCCTGGGGGTTCTGATTCCCTTGGTTATGGTTTCCCCCAGTAGGTTGGTTTTATTGGGGTTGATTTCCACCTTGACCTGGGTTGTTGTTGTTCTTATTTATTCCTTTTTTTTTGGCATTGTTCGACAGATGGGTTGGATTTGCCATATTCAGTTGTTCAAAATTTTGATATTGCTGAATGGGAGAGGGTTGAACAAAATTCACCCCAACGTGAGGATGTGGGGGAGCGATGTGTTGTGGGGGGCCAACAAATGGAAAGTACAGATTCTGTGGGGGTAATGATTCGTAAGGTACATAGGAAGGCGTGGTGCTATCGTTAGTACTATAAGTTGAGGTAGAGGGG
>SNQJ01S0202864.1:0-13783 GCA_010110895.2 Picea sitchensis | reverse complement strand
TATTTGGTTCAAATAATTATTGTTGGGTACATCAAGTGAAGTTTTATTTATTCGAATAAACAATCTCACTCATCCACTTGATCATCCACTTGAGTTAATTCACGAGGATTTTAAAATTTGGAGAACATGATCTAGATGAAATATGTTGCATAATTAAACAATCAAATTGAACACCAGAGCAACTCTTTTGAAAATTTCTCATATAAACTTTTGTTATTAAATATTTTTAAACTTTTGTTATTAAATATTTTTAAGAAAGAAAAAATGTAACCTAAATTGTTAATGCTCATAAAAATCCGTCATTTATGAGATTCATTTTTAACCCTGTCTCGCAAAGTTAAGTTTGGGCAGCTATTTCCATTGTATATTGGAATATATTAAATGAAGTCAATCATTGACTTTACGACATAACGGTGGATACACATAACCACACATTAAAGTTACGTGTGAAGATCTAAGTTGAATTTGAGCTATATATTTGAGTGTAACTTTGTAACGCTGATCACGAATGGTGGGATAGCTTGTTTTCTTGTGTAACTTGCACATGATTAGTGAAGATATTAATATAAATCAAGACTTTACAAACACTTTGTCTCTAAAATCCTTGTCTTTGGTGTAACTTTCGAGGTTGTTGTCGAGTGGAAGTAGATCTCCTAAGATGTTTGAGGTCTAGATATTATTGTGATTCAGTTTGTGTGTTCAGTTCTGATTGTAGTGGCTTGATTGATGGTTTGTAGACTTCTCCGAAATGTCATATGCTTTGATATTAAACACTAACCACCAAAATTTCTCATGCACAAGTGATTCATGAATGCTCTTGAGGTTAAATGCCAATGACCAAAACTACTTATGCACAAGGCTTATCGATCTATACCCAATAAAATTAGCTCAACATAACAAACACATTCCAACAAGAAAGTAATCAACTACTTCATAAAGCCAAACCAACACTAATTATAAGGTATTGTTCTCACAATAAGCAAGAGTAAAATTCAACTAAAACTTTGAATACAATGTAAACCTCACATGATATATATTTTATTCTCAAATAAAAAGATTTCCATACATAAAGCTTTCAAAGACAATTAACAATTGATTCACAATGATGATCTTTCGCTCTACTAGGGTTTTGAGAAGTGAAGTGGCAAACTAGGGTTCACTAAAGTTTTTTCTCCCGTGGCATCGTTGCTGCAACATTTTTTTGAGCATACGATTGGGTTGGTCGAAGCCATGCTGCCAACGGGTGAAGGGGTGTGATCCCCCTCCTACAACAATGTAGTAATCAATGGATCGAGACATAGTTCGATGGGCCCAAGAGGGTTGTGGTCTGCCTTTGAACAGTCTTAGCCGACTCAAGGTAACGCCTCAAAACCTGACTCCAAGAAATAAAAATCGGTTTGCAGTGAACCAGAACCCTCCCATCCAAAGGTGGCTTGAGCTTGGGAACCAGGAAAATGCCCTCCACAGGCTCCTACAGTGCCAAGCTATGTAGTCAGGTCAAATAAGGTAGGGGAACAAACCCAATACATGAAGGATCACACTCTCATCAATAAATTTTTGGCTCTATGGCCCTTAGAGAGAGACTTAGTCCAATGGATCAAGATCTGGTTGAAGCTCAAGGGACATTTTGATCTTCAACTAGGTTCTAAAGGTTTTTTTACCACGATCTTGAATAACTTGGAAGATCAAGCCAAGGTTTTTGAAAATGGGTCTTATTTTTTTAATTCAGTCAGGCTCTACCTGAGGTTACAAATCGATCGCTTCATCCTAGAAAAGGAGGATTTCACCCATACCCCACTGTGGATCTAACTATACTCATTGCCTCGATAATTTTTTCTAGAATAAATCATGGACGACATCATAAACATGTTGGGTATCTTTGTCAAAGTCACGTAAGCCACAAGAAATAGACTTTATACATCCTATGCATGAATCTATGTATACATGAATATATCCAAACCCCTCTTGGGATACATATTCCTAAAGTGTCATGATGAGGATTGGCTTCAAATGTTCGTCTATGAGCACATCTCGTTTCGCTATTAAAAATGCCACGAGCATGGCCATCTCTTCAGAGAAGGACCACTCAATGCCCCTCCCAAGTCCAAAGTAGCGGAAACAGATAAGAACAATGATGGATTTACCCATGTACAAGGAATAAGAAATAAAGGACAGACATGGCATGCAATCTAATCTCCATAGTGATGACCCAATTAAGAAGGAGAACCATCATTTTGTTGGTTCCCAACTGACTCAACTTGAATCTTTCTCAGAGCCAATGGACTCCCATCTAAAGGAGGAGCACATGCAACTTATCTTTGATCTTAGGGTGGGGATTGTGGACTTAAGGTTTAGGATGGAGTAATCATATGATAATATCAACATGATGCTGACTCTTTTCTCTCGTTTCATGGCTCACCAACCTGTCTCAGATTTGGACCTCCAAGCCGTGCACATTCCAAACGTGCCTATCCTCTTGTCACCATGAAACTTTCTCAATCCACATGGAGAAAAGGATTAGGACACATCGCAAGCCATTCATGGCTTCATTTCTAAGTAATGTAGTCTTAATCTCTATTGTGTTTATCTTGTTTATGCTTATAGCAGGTTTAATTTCTAAGCATTCCATAGAACAGTTCCAAAACTTGGGCGCTACAAGGAAAACTTATGTTTTCCTATATGCAGAGGCTTGGGTTCGTTTCCATTACTGACAGCCCAAGTCTCAGAAAACTAAATTTGTAACTTTTGTCACTGTTTGAAGGCAATGCAATGCTAACTTAAAAAAAAAACACATCATTTACTATTCTTTCACAAGTTTCTTTTACTTAGGGTCAAATTCCATTCAACTTATAATTCATGAATTGAAACCTATAAGGAATGAAAACATCTTAAAACATATATGATATGGCCATTAATTAAACCATACATCAGGGATGATTTTAAGGATGGAAATTTATTTTAAAATGTAGAATCCTTGGTGAATCTTACTAATCCTTCATATGCCAACTATAAATGTTTAGCGATATTTTTGTAAAAATATTCAAATTTCTAAGGATTTAATATAGTTTTTATAAAATTTTGGCGATTTTTAAGCAAAAATAATTTAATCCTATAGAATTTGGGCGAATGATTTTTAAAATAGCGAATCTCATTTTTGGAAAAACCATGGAAAATTAGCCCATGAGCGAAATTTAGCCCCTAAAATCATCCATGCCATACATCATATGGTCATTCATTAATACATATGATATGGATACTCGTTAGAACATATGAGATGGGAATTCACTGAAACATGTGAGAGATTTCCATAAATAAACATTTATGTGGAATGACTTCATGAGAGTGAAAATAAAACAAAACCACAAAATTTCATATTCTTTGAATGAATGTAATGACAACATATGAAGGGAGATAAAATAAACATGGTTATGACCTTACTTGGACATTCTTTTGGTGGAAAACATTGCTAACTAGTGAATGCTCTAGCCCATGCACACAACTAACAACATTCACGTGCCTTCAAAGAATAAAAGAAAATATATTCGGCTAGATATGGTCTATACAACCTCTAAGAGATGTATAAATTTGTGTGCAACCTTTAGAAATCTCAATGTGTAGCGTATGACCTTCAAACCACTTCTAATTGATATGTATGACAAGGTGGAAAAAGATACGCATGTGTATTGCAATGGGAAATAAAAATGATTATTGTGCATGGCTTCAAGACTCACTAAATTTTCCAGGTAGAGGTTAGAAACTTATTATTCTCAAGTATTACTCAACTATTCCTTTTCTATTCCGCATAATTCCTTAATACATCGATGAGCTCCATTGTATTCCCTTCCTCCCCATAAAGGAATCTAGAGGGAGTGAGGCTAGAGCTTCTTATTGAATAAATAATTTTCATTTATGTCAAAGGTAAGTATTCAAATATAAATATTCAAAGGAAACATGACTTTAAGAAATACAAAGGGGAAGTGGATTAAAAATCAATTTACGTGAAAGTGGATTAAATATGAAGTTATGTGAAAGTGGATTAAGTATGAATTTATGTGAAGGTGGATTAAAATGTAAAAGCATATTAAACATGAAATTATGTGAAAGTGGATTAAAAAGTAAAAGTGAAAGTAGAGTAAAAGTACACATGGTATTTACACATGGTTTTAAAACCCATGGTGGTAATTTTCTCATGGTATGTAGAAAAGTAAATTAAAAAATGGGAAATTAATTAATTATTTAATGAAAATCATGTCTTTTCAAATGTACATGGTTTTTCATGTAGATTTAATGGTAAAGTACAAAAGGAGAAGAAGATTCTGAGAAATTGTTTGTGGGTGAAGAGAGAAAATGTAATATTTACATAAGAGAATACAATATGAAAATATTCAATATTATTTAAAAAGGAGAGAGTGAAAAAGTATGTGATGATCCAGCTAATAGATATTGCGAAAGTAGGAGTGAGTGTTAAGATGATTAGGTGAAATAAGAAGGAGTGAGCACAGGGAAAATATGATGAAAGAAGAAGGAGTGAGTGCCAAGCTAATTTGGTGAAAGATGAAGTAACGAGTGTAGAGAAAATATGGAAAAAGTAGAAGTAATGAAAGCAAAGAAAATTTGGTGAAGACAAAGGTAGCAAGCAGACTAGTGAATGAAATGATTATGAATAATTGTAAACTTATAAGTAGGTTGGTGCCTACAAAATGAACAATTGCGGGGTTTGGTGTCTCCAGTGGGTTGGTGCCTAAAAACAACAAAGTGGATCAGTGTCTCTAGTAGCTCAATTCCTACAAACATGAGAGGGGATTAATGTCTCTATTAGTTTGGTTCCTACAAACATTTGTAACAATATGTCAGTGCCTACAAATTTATAAAAATAAGTTTTTATGGTTTTCTCCAGAAATGGTTTCCACATAAAATATTGTGTACTATAGTTGTTACATTTATGTGATTTATTCCTTATGGTTTATGAATGTTAAAAAAAAAGGACAAACTTATACTGATTCATCCCTCCTTTTTAGTATAAGTTTGTGATAAACAATTGGTATCAGATTTGGTTCCTTCAGAAGTAGTCTAACCACTGGAAGGTAGATCTCGTGAGTACACATGGTTGACTAGGAAGGTTTCTATACAAATAGGGATATGTTGTTTGACAGAATAGACCATGCCTTCTGGAGTATAAGGATGCAAACATATCTAATGGAATTCGGTTTATATATTTGGAAATCGATCATGACTTGTTATATAGTCCCAAATGCTCCACCAACAAATATGACCAAGAAAAAGGCTAGTGAAAATGATGCAAAATCCATGAACACCATCTTGTGTTGTCTGTTAGAATCAGATTTTGTAAAAGTAATGCATTGCGAATGGACGAAAGAAAATTGGGAAAACTTCAAAACATCCATGAAGGAGATGACAAGGTAAATAAGTCTAAGCTACAAACTCATAGAAGACAACTCAAAATTCTAAATATGAAAGACGAAGAAAATGTTGCATCCTATATCCTTCATATGGACAAAATTTTCGACATTATCAGAGGACTTGGTGAAATAGTTGTAGAACCAATGAATGTGAAAAAGTTGTTAATGTCACTCCCCTTAAGATTTGATGCCTTTATTTCCTCCATTGAGGAAAAAAAAGATCTTGATAAATTAACAATGGATGAATTGCAAGGGATCCTCATTGCATATGAAATGAGGACTGAAAATGAAAAAACATCAAAGAAAGAAGCATCTTTCAAAGCCTCAAATAAGATGAAGAAAAAATAAAACAAATCAAGTGATTGTTCCAGCTATGAATCAGATGTAGAGGAAACAAATTTTGTGAGAAAAATAAAAAAGGGATCTGAAGAATACAAAGGTAATTTTCCCTTTAAACACTTTAACTATGGAAAGTAGGAAATTTTGTTGCTAAGTGTCCATATGTGAAAAACAAAAGTAGTGAGAATGAAGAATACTATAACGTAAGAGAAAACATTATCAACACAAAAATAGAAACAAACATGACAAGCATGCAAAGAAGAAGAATTTTTATAGGAAGAAAAAGAGCCTCTACACAAAAGGGGTTGGTGACTTGTCTGAAGAAAGTAGTGAAATCAATTTCGGTAGTGATAGAGATGAAACTCTTTTTATGGAAATCAAAACAAAGAATGATGAAGACAAAGAAATGATCGATTCAAAATAAGAGGAAAATGATGAAACCTATAGAGAAGTGGATCTTGAAGAAGAACTCATGTGCGCCTTAAGAAAAAAAAAGAAGCCGAGGAAAAGGAATTTGAATAAAAAAGAGAAACATCATAAATATGAAGAAGAGGATCGTAATTCAAAAGACAAAATATCACAAATCCTTGAAAAATAATTTTTTTTTAAAATAAGCATAAAATTTCAATGATAAGAGGCTAGAAGGATAGAAGAAGTGGCGAGAATTCAGGTGAAGGGAAAGGAAGAAATTGTGAGAAGCTAGAAGATGAACTTGTTTCCTTAAGAAAGGATTTGGAAAAGTCAACTACTTAGTTGAATCGAATCTTGAATTTTGAAAAGAGTGCCAAAATCTTAGATCATATCATCAATTGTTAAAGGTTACCATTTATTAAGATGGGTATTAGTTATGATAAGAGTCATATGACCACCAAAGAGCATCCAAAATCTATAGGGACATCAAAGAAAGTAAATGAAGAAAAATATAAAATCTATGTTGATGTACTCAAAAGTTCCATTAGTGATGAAGACAACAAAAAGGAAAAAAATAATGGTTCAAGAAAGTTGGCATTTATCCTAAGTAGAACAAGGAAAAATTGAAAATATCTTTCCCACCAAGGCGACTTCACATGAATTGGTGCCAAAATTCTTTCTTTGGCTATTTATTTTGTTGTAATAACTTTGGTAATAAAACAATGGATTCTAGAACACATACAAGAAATAATCATGTATGGAAAAAAACACATAAATACTAATGGATTCTCAAACAAAAACTATAATTCATTTTCCTCTTTATTTGATTACAATGTTGTATGCTATAAATGAAAAAATTGTGGGCACAAAGAACATTTTTGTAGAAGTGATTGTGTGGAAACTCCTAGATAAAACAAGGATGTGGATACCCTTGTCAAACAAAAGAAATAACTCATAGGAGTTTGGAAAAGGAAGCATGAACAAGAGATGCATAAGAAGGAGGAATCTATGCTTGCACAAGTTTCCCTTCATACTCAAAACAGATGAAATCAATAGTACGTTGAAAATGGATTCTCAATCCACATGTCAGGTGACAAGAGGAGGTTTCTCACTTTTAAATAAGTTAACGGAGGAAGTGTAACATTTGGAAGTGATCCTACTGCAAGGATAGTTGGAAAAGGTACTCTAAGTCTCAATAATGGAAGGATTAAAACAAAAAATGTCTTGTATTTGATGGTCCGTAACAAAATATTCTTGTTGTTAGTCAAATGTGTGACCAAGGATCTAATCTTACATTTAATTCTCAAGGATTTGAAATATGGAAGGAAGGCCCAAAAATATTAGTGGTAAGTGCATATAGAACATCAAATAATGTATATATCCTCAATGAGATCCAGGGAGAAAAGTGCTATATGGGAAAAATAAATGAAATATTGTTATGGCATAGAAGAATGGGTCATATGAAGTTCAATAATATGGTAAAAAATGACACTAAACAAACAGTGGGAGATATGTCGAAGATTGTTAAACCTTCAATTACACTGCAAGAAATGTTAGTATGGAAAATAGACAACAATAAGACTTCAAAAGATGAATTGTTGATAGTAATATCTACATCAAGAGAGTAACATAAAATTAGTTGATTGTTTTGGTTTATGTAGATGAAATTATTTTTGGAGGCAATATGAATGAAATGTGTCAAGATTTTGCAATATAAATGAAAAAGGTAATTGAGATGTCTATGCTTGGTGAACTGTCATTCTTTCTAGGATTACAAATTTCTTAATTTGAGAAAGGTTCATTGCACAAACCAACTATATCAATGAAATGTTGAAGAAATTTATAATGGAATATTGTACACCAGTCAACACACATATGGTCACAGGTTGTAAGTTGAGAAAAAATTATGAAACTCTAGAACCAAATCAAACATTTTATAGGTCAATGATTGGAATCCTACTATATGTGACGATACCGAGGCCATATATTATGCAAACAATAGGATTGGTTGCACGATTTCAAGATGCACCAAAAGAAACTCATGTGCAAGAAAAAAAAAAGATATTCAAGTATCTAAAGATAACCTTGGACTTCAAATTATGGTACTCAAGTGGTGAATATTTTACTCTAACAACATGTATACATATGCAGATCGGGTAGGCAACGTTGATGATGAAAAAGTTACAAGTGGAGGAGCATTCTTTCTCAGAAATAATCTAGTGTCTTGGTTGAAAAAGAAACAATATTCAATCTCTCTATCCACGATAGAAGTCAAGTATATTACAGTAGAAACATGTTGCACACAAATTTTCTGGATAAAGAAAACATCGGAGGATATCAAGGTAGAATATGATTAACCAATCTCAATCATTTGTGAACACACAAGTGCAATCAAAATTTCAAAGAATCCTATTATGAACTCAAAGAAGAATCATATTCCCATGAAGTACCACTTCCTAAGAGATCAAATAACTGAAAAAATGTCAAGCTGGAATGCATTTCCACCAATGAACAAGTTGCATATATTTTTACCAAACCCCTTCCCAGAAAAACATTTTCATATCTCAAACATAAGCTCAGAGTGATATCCCTCTCATCTCATTACTAAAGAAGAACAACTTAGGAGGAAAATTCATTTTCCATTGATGTCAAAAGGGAAGAATTACAAAAAGGGGGATATTTTTAGACAGGGGGAGCAGAATTATAGATAGGGGGGGAGTTACAAACAATGGAGAATTATTTCTATTTATGGAGGATTACATATTTTTTCAGTACAAGGTGGCCATCAATGACAAATGGGGAGATTGTTGAATAAATTATTGTCATTGATGTGAAAGGAAAATATTCAAATATAAATATTCAAAGGAAATGTGACTTTACAAAATACAAAGTGGAAGTGGATTGGAAATGAAGTTACAGGAAAGTGAATTAAATAGGAGGTTACATGAAACTAGATTAAATATGAAGTTACGCGAAAGTGGATTAAATATGAAGTTATGTGAAAGTAGAATAAAAGGTAAAAGTGGATGAAACATACAACTATGTGAAAGTGGATTAAAAAGTAAAAGTGAATTAAAAAATTAAAGTTAAGTAAAAGTGCATGTCGTATTTACACATGGTTTTAAAACCCATGATGGTATTTTTCTCATGGTATGTTCAAAAGTAAATTAAAAAAGAGGAAATTAATTATTTATTCAATGAAGGTCATGTGTTTTCAAATGTACATGAATTTTCATGTAGAGTTAATGGTGAAGTATAAAATGAGAAGAATATTGTGAGAAATTGTGTGTGCGTGAAGAGCATAAATGTACTATTTACATCAGAGAATATAATATGAAAATATTTAATAATATTTGAAAAGAAAAGGGTGGAAAAGTATGTGAGGATCCAACTAATAGATATTGTGAAAGCAAAAGGAGTGAGTGTCGAGCTGATCTAGCGAAACTAAAAGGAGTGAGCATCGAGCAAATTTGATGAAAGAAAAATGAGTGAGTGTTGAGGTGATATGGAAAAAGAAGAAGTAGTGAGTGCAGATAAGATCTGGAAAAAGAAGAAGTAATGAGTGTAGAGCAGATTTGGTGCAGATAGAAGAAACAAGAAGACTAGTGAAGGAAATGCATATGAAGAACTTGTAAACTTGTAAGTAGATTGGTGCATACAAAACAAATAGTTGTAGGGATTGGTGTCTTCGATAGGTGGGTGCCTACAAATAATAGAGAGTATCGATGTCTCCAATAGGTTGGTTCCTAAAAACAACAGGGGGGATTGGTGTCTCTAGCAGGTTGGTGCCTAAAAATTTATAAAAACAAGTTTTTGTGGTTTTCTCCCAAAAGGATTTCCACGTAAAATTTTGTGTTTTATAGTTGCTACATTTATGTCATTACTTCATTATGGTTTATGAATGTTAAAAAAAAAGGGGAAACCTTATACTAATTCATGCCTCTCTCAGTATAAGTGTGTTCTCAACATTTTTTTTACCTTTTCTTTAGTAGGCTCAAGGTTCTATATTTTCCTTGGTGTATGCTCTCCTCACTTACCTTACATGCTTCTCCAATATTTACCATTACCTTTCTCTCTAACCTCCACCTCTGCATTTTACTCTACCCTTTACCTTAAAAACAATTCTCTACCTTCCACCTTAGCATTTGACTTTGTCCAATATTTTATTTATACTCCACCCTACAGTTCCATACACCCTCATGATTTGAATATTACTTGTAGCATTAATTACCCCAACCTTTGGCTCCAACCCTTCTTTCAATGTAAAATGAAAAGGGACTTCAAGCTATGAAAATGCTAGTTTGCAATCCCCCTTCTATTGAAAATTTGGTCTTTGGGCCCATATTTAATTGTTAACTTAGTTTATTTTATATGCCTTCATGATTATTTTCTTAAAAAAAAGAGTACTACCTTGAAATTTTTCATCTTAAAAAAAAAAAAAAAGTACTACCTTGCAATTTTTCATCAATGAGTGTTGGGAAAACAAAATCATCAAGTATGAATGAGGCAATAACCTCATTAAAACTAAATTTCAAATAAGTTTATATCCAAATTACACAATGTTTTCATCAATGAGTGTTCGGAAAACAAAATCATCAAGTATGAATGAGGCAATAACCTCATTAAAACTAAATTTCAAATAAGATCATATCCAAATTACACAATGTTTTGATTGATGTACATGATATCCATGGATGCTTCTACAACAAAATTCCTCGTTTAGATTACTAAAAAAAACCAACTTCATTTGGGCATGTATTTTTAGGAGTATACATGGTAATGCTTATTGTTCATCTTGGTTGTTTGGTTGCACACTCTTAGCCATGATACACTTGGCTCACAATTTGGTCATAACTACAAAATATTGGCTCACAATTTGGTCATAACTACAAAATAAGTGGTTGGTTTCTTCTATATGGATATAATTTGGCTTGTAGTTTAATCAATATCAAAACAAATCCACCTTAAAATGCTAGCGTATTTATTAGGTATGCTACTTAATAATTCTCACGTCCATACATGCTACACTATGTCTATGTGAAGGGTCTTTGGATCTTTCACTATAACTCTTTTGGATTGAAATATTTAATATGACTAAGGAATCTCCTTCCACCTTTGACCATCATGCACTTTCTTAGATCTTGCTCGTCCAACATATCTTCAACTATTGACGACTGCTATAGTTGGTCTCTTTCATTTTCTCTTTCATTGGTTGGTTTAGATCTTTCTTTGTTGTATTGGTTAGTTACATTTTATGGTGTTTTGGCTTCATATATATTTTTACCTCAATCAATTTTCGTCCCCATCTCAAAGGACGCTTTAATGCAAATCATTAATATCTCTCATTTGTTGGTTTAGATGTTCCTTTGTTGTATTAGTTAGCTACATTTTATGGTGTTTTGGCTTGTTGGTTTAGATGTTGCTTTGTTGTATTAGTTAGCAACATTTTGTGGTGTTTTGGCTTCATAGATATTTGTACATCAATCAATTTTCGTGGTGTTTTGGCTTCATAGATATTTGAACCTCAATCAATTTTCATCCCCATTTCAAAGGATGTTTTAATGCAAATGATTAAGAGAGAAGGTGACCTTCTTCTTTAGTAAGAGTACATAGGTCATTTACACTCACATTACATTACATTGATTTGTATTTAGTTGTATAAGTGGCTTGGTCATTTTTATTCTTTCATATTGGAGGTAGGTTATTCTTACTTGTTTCTATAAAAGGGAGATATACATGACACTTTTTGTATGTATATTAACATTCTAAAACTTAATTTTTATTTGTTATTTATATTTTCTTCTCTTTTTCAATATTATAAGTAATATTAGTCTTCTGAGATGTAGGACAGTCGGTGACGGAGTGTGTTGTTAAGTCAGTCCATGATGATATTAGTCCTTCTTTTTATTATTTATTTACTTGTTTCTATAAATAATGATTAAGAGAGAAAGTAAGCTTCTTCTTTAGTAAGAGTACATGTGTCATTTACACTCACATTACATTGATACATTGATTTATCTTTAGTTGTATAAGTGGCTTACTCATTTTTATGCTTTGATATTGGAAGTAGGTTATCCTTTCTTGTTTCTATAAAAGGGAGATATAAATGACACTTTTTGTATGTATATTAACATTCTAAAACTTAATTTTTATTTGTTATTTATATTTTCTTCTCTTTTTCAATATTATAAGTAATATTAGTCCTCCAAGGTGTAGGACAGTCGGTGACGGAGTGTGTTGTTAAGTCGATCCATGATGTTAAAGTCACCGGTTCGAAACCTGTTGGTGTTGCTCACACCGGGTGCGATCCCCAAATAATTTATTATAAATAATAGTAAATTAAATTAATTTTATTTTTTTTAAATCAGTTAATTATTTTAGATTAAAACAATATTAGATTAGATTAAATTAAATTACATTATTTTTAAAAACCCAAATAATTTTTTTTATCTATCTTCAATATTATAAATAAATTAAATTACAATATTAGATTAGATTAAATTAAATTACATTATTTTTAAAAACCCAAATATTTTTTTTTATCTATCTTCAATATTATAAATAATATTAGATTGAATTAGATTAAGTTAGTTTATTTTTTAGATTGAAACAATATTAGATTAAATTAAATTAAGTTAATTATTTTTAAAAATCTAAGTATTATTTTTTATCTATCTAGAAAGAAAACCAAAATAAATAAATAAATCTTAAGATTCCTTCTCATTTTCTTACTCATATCATACAAAATTCAATAACATGAAACAAGGTTAGTTCTACCTGATACAATCTCTCTTTTAGATCTGAATTTTCATAAATATTACTTTAATACTTATCATAAGTACACAATACATATATTCAACGTTCATTTAAAATAAATACTTTTGACTGTCTTAACTATTATCATTTTAATAATTATTAACCTTGCATTTGCATTTTAGAAAACATATAGATGACAACATTCCAGGGCACGGCCTCAATATTTATTTATGGGAGTTGGTTTACTGTTTTAAGAAATGGGTATCATTTTAATAATTATTAACCTTGCATTTGCATTTTAGAAAACATATAGATGACAACATTCCAGGGCACGGCCTCAATATTTATTTATGGGAGTTGGATTACTGTTTTAAGAAATGGGTTTTTAGTAGTAATTTGGCCATATAAATTTATATGAATTATTATTTTTTGTTGTCCAAAATTCATTTATCAATGTAGAAATAAATTCAAAAATAAATTCACCATGCTGAAAAACTCTTAGATCACATGGATTATATAGAAATAATCATTTAAATCTGCACATCCAATAAATTTTCACTTGAATTATATAGAAATAATCATTTAAATCTACACATCCAATAAATTTTCACTGAATTTCAAGCAAATATCCCTAAAAAAAAATCATCATTTATTTAATAAAAAATTTATATTTACGTATAATTAATTAATCCAGAAATTAAATTTTTCTACATAATACAAAATAAAATAATTTAATGGGAAAAAATAATACAGTGAAGAGTGAAAGTGTGCATTCCTTCAATTTCAAAGTTCGATCTTACGCACAATTTAGTGTTTAAAATAACCCGGCTGAATAGAATCAGTCAAATTTTAACGAA
>SNQJ01S0202863.1:2157-16723 GCA_010110895.2 Picea sitchensis | reverse complement strand
GCGACACTTGCGAAAGCTGTAGGGAAGATGCGACACTTACGATGATTAACAGGGACAATGCGATACTTAGCAATTTTGACGTGTAACACTCTTTCATCTGAGCCTAGTGGACCTTATCTTCTGCTTTAAGATGAGATATTTATTTTCTTGAATCTCTAAGTTGCTTGATAAGTCTTTTGTAGGTATGACTGTCAGGAGGAATAGTGGCATGTACAGTCTCACTAGGATTTTTCTCAGACTCCTCTTCCTCCTGCATGGGAAGTGTCCTGTCTACCTCATCAAGTTCCTTGATGACTTTACTTTTATTCTTCTTTCTTAGCACAGGGGTTTCATCTTTTCTTTCAATAGGCTTCTCAATGCCTTTCTCATAGGTTTCATCTTTACTCTCCAAAGGTATTTTAGTTCCTTTATCCTTACCCTTATGTATAGGGGTTTCTTGTTTCCCTTCAGTAGGATGAGAACTACCCTTACCTTTCTTCCTCTAAATAAGGGTTTCTATTTTTTCCTCCACAATATTTTCAATTATCTTACCCTTCTTATTTTGAATAGGGAGCTCAAGTAAGGACTACTCTTTGAAAACCTCCTTAGGAATTGATGACCTTGTGAAAGGTATTTTACCTTTGATTTCAACTGTTGGAGGAGAAGAGGGAAAGAGGAGCTTCTTCCATTTCTTGGATGAAGATTTGGTAGAAGAAGGAACCTATTATAACCCTGGTGGAGGAGGTGGTGAAAAATATTTGTGTGGAGAAGGGCAAACTTCCTCCTCAACCTCTATGACCTGTTTGTTGATCTCTGGAACTTGAATAGGGGTTCTACCCTTTATCTTCCTACTGGTCCCTACTTTAGAAGTATTGGTGGGTGACAAAGGACTTGCCTTCTATGATTGAGGAGTTGGTTCTAGATCCAACTTGAAATGAGAGGTAACCACAAAATGTTCCCATGAAATCTCTTTCTTGCCCAATTCTTCAAAGACTGGCATTCTGATTAATCTAGAGTGGAAAAGGCTAGAATCCACATCCTTAGATTTGGCTTGAACCCTATCTGACATTTTGCCTATGCTTATTAATAGGGAATATGGAATATTCATCTCAACCTTACCAGTAAAATGCAGCAAAAACTTTATGTAGTAATGGTACAATGTGTTAAATCTCCCTTCACAAGTAAAATATCTCTGTATGATCTTCAATAATTTGTCAAAATATTCAACCAATTGACTTTTTGGCATACTCTTAGATAATTTGGCTAGATATTCAGATTTAAAGAGATCCTTAGCAAAGGATGAACTCAAAACCATGGCCTTGAACCACTTTTCACATGTGATGGGGATCCTTGTTGCAGCTGAGATAGAGGCTTCAATTACCTCAAATTCCAAATCCCCAGCCTTGGTTTTCCTGCCATCAAAATGCAATGCAAACTCTTTTTCTACCTCTGGGTGGCCTCTCTGCATGTTCTGATATAAAGAGAGGCACCCTACTCTCTGAAAGGCCTCTCTTTCCATGGGATCTTTATCAAAAAGATGCATGTCCACCAATTATGTCCTAACTATCTTGCCCCCTTTGTGTGCCTTCTTCGATTTAGGGGTCTCCATGACTCAAAATGAGGGCTCTTGAAAGGCTTAAGGGATAGTAATGATCGGGAAGGATTTGAATGGGGTTTCAAATATAAAAGGCTGACCCTATGCAACTGAGTAAAATGTTTGATTTTGAGATGAAAGGAGGCAAGGGAAGCAACGAGAGGTTAAGCAGCGCCTCTGGATAGCACAACACATACGCAGAGGATAGACTAGTCAATAGCTTGCAACTTCAATGGCTAAGGAAAGAAACAGTAATTTGACTCATATATGGGCCATGAGGTTTACAGGTCTAAAAAAGAGAGGAGGTGAAGCTATCATACAAAGATGGATCCTTTACCGCTGTGCAAACTTAGCAAACCAAAATCCGAGCACAAAATTCCTGTAAAAATTTAATATGCAAAGGAGGCAAGTAGACACCTATTGAGATCTTCACCGTAATCTTAGGATGAAATTTGAGAGAACTTTGGCCCTGGAATCTTTCTCAGCATTGGATTTGGTTGACATGTGTTTTCCTTATCAAAACTTATGAATTTGCGCAGCGTAGCACTGTCGAGTCTTTCAAATTAGAAACTGTTACCAAAGCTCATAAATGCAAGATCTTTGAAGGCATATTTAACCGAATTCTGGCACTAAAAATAAGGGACATGACATCAATCATGGAAATCATGGCTCGGGGTGGAAGTGTGATGAACGTGATAGGCGCTACAGAACTGCCCAATGAGTAGGCAGCGCATCCACTTCAAAATGTGATTAGAAAGGTAAGTGAGGACGTTGAGGTATGCCTATGAGGTCATGAGTGAGGAGAGAGGAGTGTCACATCAATCTAGTCATGGGATGGATCGACCTAGGGACAAATCATGAAGGGGACCAAAATAAAACAAGAGCTAGAAATGGTTTAAGGATCAAAAATCAATTTGAGGATCAAATTAAAGCTAAGACTCAAAAAATTTAATCATCCAAGGGGTCCTACCAATCATAAATTTTAAAGGGATTGAAACCTTAAAAGAAAAAATTAAAATCTAAGGCTTAAAAAAAGATTGCAAACAAACTAAAAAGACCCAAGGCAATTTAGTGTGATAACAGGTTATTTGTACAGGTTTGGTGCATGGTTTATGCATTTGTTTATGGTACAGGTTGAGGTACATGTTGATGTATGGTACATGTTGGCATAGGTTATTACTACAGGTTGTTATAGGTTGTTTGGTGCTGGTTGATTGGTACACATTTACATCATTATATCTCACAGTGATAGTGTGATAGTGGTTCCATCATTCTACTTATATTTCATGGCAGTTGGACAAGGCAAGGAAAGGTGGTTGTAGCCAAAGAACACAGGGGATTGTATCTGCCTTCTGGTTGTATCTAGAGAATAGGGGAGTTGGATTTTCCCTCAGGTTGTAGCCTGAGAAACTAGGGGATTGGAGCCTCCTTCCAGTGGCAGCTGGAAAACAAAGGAAGTTGGTGCTTCCAATGAATGTAATTCTTAAATACATATAAGAAAAAACATTATGTTGTTTTCTCCCACTTTGGGTTTCCACGTAAAAACACTGGTGTATTGTGTATGTGTATGATTTCTCATTTGTTCATTGTTGATTTACTCAGAAACTATTGGATGATAATGATACATTGATTTAACTCTTGTATTTTATGGTTAAAAGGGATTAAATTGCTCTATTATTGATTCACCCCCCCTCTCAGTAATCCAACACAACCTATAACTATCACTTTACCATCAACTTGTGACTGATTATCAACATATGTTGTACCAAGACCTGTACCATACTATGCATCAAGTGTGTACCAACAAATCATTGCCACTATCACTGGCATACCATCATCAACATGTCTCCACCACTGATATTTAACATCAACGATACCAGATCCATGGTCTCCAATAGCACCTCTCAACTAGATTCTCAACATCACCAACACATACCTCTACCAAGCACCAATGATGTGCCTCAAACATAAACCAATGCCTAAAAAAGATACCAAATGCATGACCATAACATAATCAGCATGTAACCAAGATGTATCTCAAAACATGTGCCTCAAGCATATTGTTGGAATACTGAGAGGGGGGGGTGAATCAGTATGAACACTTTATACCACTTTTAACCACAATATATATTATTTCACTTTAACAACAATGTTTAGTAGTATATCATCAATTTATCATCAATGAATGCATCCAATATATATATATATATATATATATCATAAGCATGTAAACATAAGCAACATCAACACCACATCAAGAAAACAGTACACTAGTATCTATGTGGAAACCCAAATGGGAAAAACCACAGAATGATTTCTTATATATATCAAGAATTCATTCATAAGAAGCACCAACTTCCCAATTATCCAGTTGCAACTGGAAGGAGGCTACAACCCCCTATTCGCAATATCTAACCTAAAGGAAGATACAACTCCCTGAATTCTCTGGCTCCAACCAGAAGGAGGGTACAACCCCCTGGGTTCTTCAACTCCAACCAGAAGGTGGCTACAACCACCTAGTTCTCATGCTCCAACCTGAAGGAATATCCAACTCCCTGATTCTCCTTCTCCTGCAACCGGAAGGAGGATACAACCCCCTTTCCTTTCTTTTTCTTGTCACCCTAAAGTATAAGTGTAGACCAACTGTCACAACCAAAATCATTGCAATGGTCACTGCCACTATCACATCAACCACTATCACAACAACTTGTCCAACCAACCATTGTCTCATCCACGAAACCAAATCCAGCCTCATCTGCATGCAACTCATGCCAAGATCACCAAGAGCATATCTCAAACCATATGCTCAACAACACCAACACATGCCTCTACCGAGCATGTACCAATATGACCACATACCATCACAAGATATGTGTCTCAACCAAGTACCAACCTATACCATGTATCAACAATGCATTGGCATGTATCACAACAAGTGCATCTACCATGTACCAACAATTGTACCAAACCATGCATCAACCATGCACCTCAACCTGTACCAAACCGTGAATCAACCATGCACCTCAACACCATACCATGTGCCAACCATGCACATCAACCTTTTACCTCAACACCATATACCAATGAACCAATATATGAGCCAACAATGTATCTCACTAAGTAGACCTCAACCAACATGTACCATGCATCTAATTATGTGTCTCAAGTCATAAACCAAATCTCACAAACACATTCCTCAAACATTCTCCTCAATATCACCAAGATCCAACCTCATAACACAATATACCAAGCCTCAATTATGCACCATAACATGTAACCAAACGATACACCAAGATAGCCAATGATGCTTCTAATCAATGTACCATAACGTCACCAAGATGTACCATATCACATACTATCATTACCATGCATGTACCATAACACCATAACCATAACCCTTAAAACTTACCCTTGATCCTGTAGTTGACCTGTTGTATTGTAAACTGACATGTAACTCTTCCACCATCCTTAGCAACCTGGTACCAACATCCCTTCACATCCTTTCACAAGTCCTTTTATATATACGTGACTTTCTCTTATATAGCCCACGGATATCTGTTCTTTCCTCCACTGCATCCCGCATACATATGTTCCCTTCTAACCTGCAACTTGCGGATACCTCAGAAAATAGGCTTACTCAAACTTGTTGCAACTCTGAGACTTTCACCTTCGACCTTTCTTTGAAACCTTAGAAAAATGTCGTCACAAACTAGCCAAAATATCACTATACTATACCATAACCATCACAAGATAGATATTCAAATGTAAGTGTATAAGTGTACTTATGAGAGACTCCTTGAGGTGTTTATATACTTTTTCATAGTAAGATCTCTTCTTAATTTAGAGATTCTAGGTTTTTCTTGTTACAGCAACTTTACCCCTTTGACCGAGACTTATAACAAACTAGGGGATTCTTGTCCACTCTTCGGGGATTCCAACTTTACAAGGCCATATCTCCCTAACCATGAGGAACCATGTGGTGTTCCACATATCACCAGAAACAACACGACATGTACTATCCATATATGATATTCTTACCTGCAATTTCTATGTCCTTCATTTATATATTCTTTAATCAACTACGGGTCACATAACCACACCTTCGGGGCTACATGTAGACTACATCAATTGTACTCAACTAACTCACTATCATATCGATCATACAAATGTCAATCAACTGTACAACATCTATGGACCTCTCAAAGGGTTGACATCAATCTGTAAAGGTTGACATCAATCTCCAACATCACTCTCCAAGGGTTGACATCAATGACAACCAACTATCCAAACCAAATGCCCAACAATCTCCCCCTTTGGTATTGATGGAAACACCAACATTGATGGCAACACTTAGACATGGAAACACTCATGTTCATTATCTCCCTGTGATCAGCATTCCTCATCAATGTTTCTATATCTCCCCATTTGACATGAATGATAAAGGGTATCTCCCCTTGGGGATGCTCCCCCTTTCTTCATGCCTCTGTTCTTTCTCTTCATCTTTGACCAAAGGTTAAATCCCCCTGTGGATATGTCTCCTCCTGATATTGTACATGCTCTAACCAATCATGGGAAAAATAATTTCTCCCCCTGTGGGTATGTCTCCTTGTTTGTATGCTACTAATATTCATTTCTAGATCTCTCTCTCTCATGATCTACAATATGTAGAAATAAATGTGAAATGTTTCCTTTCCTTTCTTCAAGTGCTACTTATTTTCCATTGGTGCTTCCTCATGTAATTCACTGATATATATAAAAAGAATTAAAAAAATGATTTCTTCAATCACTTGTCATGTTCACTTGACCATGATGTCAAATGATTCTTTATGATGATATAGCTTATGCTAACAATTTCTCTTTCCCTATTATGTTGTGCCTTTTATTTATTTCCTTTCTATGACCAATTGATCCCAAATAATTCCACTGATTACAATTGTAAATACATTGTTATGCATATTCTCTAACCCATGCTTTATGTACTTGCTAAACATCTCTCGAATCCATATCTATCCACTTGTCACAAACTATCCATAACTCTGCTACTCAATTGTCCACAATGTTGACCCATCTATCACTATACTATTCTGAAGGATTCTACTGAATATACTACAATTGATCATCACATGTTCCTATTTATCAGACTGAATCAAATATGCCCATTGATTTGATATATCTTCTCATCAAAATCTACATGTATGAAACAACTTGTACTAAAGATATACCTTCATGAATACATATGTGAAATAAAATCATAAAATTTTGTCTTCCAACTGATACTTGTGTGGGAAAAATAATTCTCAACCGATAAATTTGTTATTGTGTACTTCTACTATCTGACTACTCTAAATCTGTCTCTGCAAACGTTTCTCAAAGGATGGTTCTCTGATCTATCTCTGCTACTGTACTGACTCCCTTGTTTAACATACATATTTGTTGGCAGTCTCCAAGCCAGATGTCTCAAAAAATACCCACTCTGATGCGGAGTAATCATCTTTCTGAACTCTGATTTATTATTTTCTTCTTGTGAATTTATCTTTCACTACAATTCATAAAAGTACAGTTTTTTGAAGATGTTATTTATTCATCAACTCTTCTTTTCTTTCTTGTACTACTGCAAATTTGGTGATCTCTGGGACATGGTCTTTATTCACCTGTTCCTGTTGTCAGATAGTTGGTTTAGATTGATGGAAAGTTGGTTTGTATTCTTGGTTTTCATTGATGTCAACCCTTGGAGATTGATATTGTAGATTGATTTCAACCCTTATATATTGATGTCAACCCTTGAGTATGTCTGATAGCACATTTTGGTAGCTCTAGAGGTATGGGTAAGGAACCCAATTTTGGTTGAGGAATAATGTAATGAAGAACATTGAATTTGTAGGTGAGACTATTCTATATGGATAGTACATGTTGTTCACTTTCCAGTGATATGTGGAATGTCACATAACTCCTCATGGTTAGAGAGTTATGGCCATGTGAAGTTGGAGCACCCTCATGAGTTATCTAAAATCCCCTAGAAGGTCAAATGATATAGATCTCGAGGATTGAGATCTGGATGGATTGAATTTCGAGAGATAAGGAGATTAGACGTGTCAATATTTCATGAAAATAAGCATGGATAAAAAATAAAAAAACATGTAGATGAACTGATTGTGAGGTGAGGCTCAAAGAGGAGCCTCACCTCTAAAACTAATTACTAGTAAATCACTCAGAGCTAATTAATCTCACAATGAACAATAGAAAATATGACAGAAGCCAAAATGAGTAAATTGATATTATGAGAAAGCTTTCTAATCCTTTATATATAATTACAAAATGCTCCATTTGACAAAGTAAAAAAGAGCTCATTAAATGAGTCTATGTTATTAGTATAATAGATCTAATTACCCAACTAACTAAGTAGTGGAAAATAAAACCCAATACAATAATGGAAAGAAATCATTAAATGAGTCTTTATTATTATAATAATAGATATAACTACCCAACTAACTAAGTAGTGGAAAATAAAACCCAATACAATAATGGAGAGGTGGGACTCTCGTTGACCCATATGGCCAACCTATTAGCCCAATTAATTAATGAGGTGGGCATATCCTTGATCTACATGGGAAATATATTAGCTTTATATCTTTATGAATTTTGCATCTGAATTTAGACCATATACCCCCTAAAATTCGGATCATTCCTCCCCCCTTAGAAAATGATGGTCCCCATCATTTCACCCATGCTAAAAAGAGAAACCACATTATCGTACCATTATGATTTCAATGTGAAAATACCCAATGAAGAGAAGGGTTTTGTGTGGTTGACCCATAACCATGGATTTTTGGATGACCCATAATCTAGTTGGAAATGACATTGTACATGGGTAGAAAAATAAAGAAATTTTAAGAAAATCTCAAAATTTTAAAAATAATATGGAAAAATATTGACTTTGGGTCTGTGAGCATCCTTATGCAAATATATTCATAACTTCCATTATAGGTGATGAAATACGATTCCGTCGAAGACCCATTTGAGATATTGAATATATGTTTCCATCGGTATATGGAAATTGTTCTAAGGTGGCACATGAAGTGAGAAAAAATAGGCCAAATTTGAAGGGCGTGCGGTCATGCTGGTTACAAACATGCGTTGCTTCAAACAAAGATATCCCATAAACCAGACAACGAAATCAAATTCCATGAAATACCCATTTGAGATATTGAATATATATTTCCATCCATATGTGGAACTCCTTCTGTAGTTTCCTAAGCAAGGAGAAAAATACCATTGAATATGGAGGTATGCGCGGCCTCCTTGGGTCAAATACATGTTGAGATTAAATCGATAATATCTCTCAAAATAGGAAGCGAAATGAGATTCCATGAAATACCCATTTGATATATTGAAGAGATATTTCCAATGAGCTATGGAAGAAAATCTAAAATTATGTGTAGAGGTCACAGAACCTCTTCGAAGTTGGTTGAGTGTAGAAAGAAACAAAGGATACCAAGGGTTTGTAGAGCAGCATGGTCTGTTGTAGAGGTTGTGGAACCTCTGTGGGCAGCATGGACACCCTACAAATTTGTTTAAAATGTTGCAAACCAATGTAGTGGATCCATGTATAGATGTAGTGAATCCATGTATGGATGTAGTGAATCCATGTATGGTTCTCCTTGTAATGGTGAACGAATATCCAAGGGTAAAAATACCATGTAGTGCATGTGGAACAAATGTGATGCTTACAGTGTATGGCCTGACAAATGGATTCTAATAGTACGAAAAGGAGGTTGGTGATTGTTGCTAATGTTTGAACCCACAACATGCTTCAAACCCTTGTTTTGATTGAGAGTGTACTCGCTCTGATACCACTGATTTATATCTTGGGGGATGATATCTGGATGACTTGAATGCTAAGAGAGGAGGATCTTATACATGCCAATTTTGCATGAAAAGAAGCATGGAAAAAAAAAACATGTAAATGAAGTACTTGGGAGGTTAGGCTCAAAGAGGATCCTCACCTCTAAAACTAATTACTAGTAAATCACTCAGAGCTAATTAATATCACAATGAACAATAAAAAATATGAGAGAATCCAAAATGAGTAACTTGATATTATGAGAAGGATTTCTAGGCCTTTATATAGCATTAAAAAATGGTCCATTTGACAAAATCAAAAAGAGCTCATTAAATGAGTCTCTATTATTAGTATAATAGATCTAACTACCCAACTAACTAAGTAGTTGAAAATATAACCCAATACAATAATGGAAAGAGTTCATTAAATGAGTCTCTATTATTATAATAATATATCTAACTACCCAACTAAATAAGTAGTGGAAAATAAAACCCAATACAATAATGGAGAGGTGGGACTCTCTTTGACCCATATGGGCAACCTGTTAGCCCCATTAATTAATGAGGAGGTGGGTATATCCTTGATAAACATGGGAAATATATTAGCTTTTTATATTTATGAATTTTGCATCCAAATTTAGACCATATACCCCCTAAAATTCAGACCATCAAAGAAGTCAATTATTCTATAAGCTTCAAGAAGAAGTGTACTAGTCAAATTGATGGTAACTAGGAGTTAATCATGGGTAAAGTTGTTGCATTAAGAAAATAATTAAAGTTGTGAGTTTGTTAATTATGGTAAAGTGGTTGTAAAGAGAAAATTATTTAAATAATAAAGTGGTTGCAACAAAAAGTGGTGATTTTACTATTTATGGATAAGTCAAAGTGGTTTCAAAAGAAATTAATAAATCGGGGCAACAGAATCATGGCTACAGAAACATATCCATAATAGATCCACAACTACAAGAAGAAAAAGGTATGGTTTTCATATGTGTATTGTTGAATCTATGAATCTGGTTAAGGTTGCCTTGTAAATCTATTGGATGCCCTCCTTGAATTTTAGGGCTTCTTGTAGAATTGATCTAAGGAATATCTATTGAAGTTTATTACTGGTTCATAGTTGGTTATATTACCATAATATTTAATGTATGTTTGGAGTCTATTTATGAGAGATATGGAACATCTTGTTTGAGGTATGTTTTGTGAGCTAGGGTTTAGCTCTTGAGATGGTATTGGTTGTTTAATATTGTTTCATATATCATATTTGTTGAGGGATACAGTTGGAATTTGGCATTATTGTTTTGTTGGTATTTGGCATATGGATATTGGTATTCATGTTGTGTATGTGAGAGATATATTGATTATGTTGGGTTGATGCTTGTTATTGTGATCATGAGCATGAGATCCATGAGATCAGATCTGATTTGATAGAGAGGACATGTTGATATTACATTTATTGGTACAATTTTGGTATAGGTGTTGGTACAGTTTGTTTGGTATATGTTACAGGTTGATAGGTTGATAGGGAAAGTGACAATTTTTTTGATAGTGACAGTGGTCTACCTTTATATTGCAGGGTGTTTGGAAGGGGCAAGGAAAGGGGTTTGGAGCCTCCTTCTGATTAGTGATGGTAAATCAAGGAGTTGGTGCTTATTTCAGGTTGGAGCCTAGAAATCAAGGGGTTGTAGCCTCCATCCAGTTGTAGCTGGAAAATATGGAAGTCGGTGCTTCGGATGAATGTATTTCTTCAAATAATATAAGAAAATATTTATGTGGTTTTCTCCCGTATTGGGTTTCCATGTAAAATACTTGGTGTATTGTGCATATGTATGGTTCATTATTGTTCATTTTTATTTACATTTATTATGATATTTGAATGCTACTAATAAATTTCTCATAATATAAAGAACATACTTTGTGGTAAAAATGATAAAAGGACTAAAATTGCTCATTACTGATTCACCCCCCCCCCTCTCAATAATGGTCTCCTATTAGCACCTATTTTTTGAATATAATTGAATATCCATTTGTGAAAGGTTGTTTGGCAGGTATTATTGACAGATCAAATTTGCGATAGAAAAATCATGGTAGAAAAATCACGGCACCAAAATCGCAAGAAAAAAATCGTTGCAGAAAAATCACGGCTACAGAATCACGACAACAAAATCGTGACAGCAAAATCACGACAACAGAATCACAGAAGCAAAATTGTGGTAGCATAATCATGGCAACAGAACTGCGAAAGCATAATCATGACATCAGAATCATGGCAACAAAATCTCAGCAACACAATCACGACTACAGAAACAAATCCGTAATAGATCCACAACTACAAGAAGAAAAAGATAGTTGATGAGTGGCACATAAGTGAGGTGTATGGTATGGTGATGTTGGTACATCTTGATGATTCATAGTTTGATCTATAATTGATGTGTGATTGGTACATATTTGGTACATTGTTAGAGGCAATTGCTAGTATTATTGTTGGCACATGGTTTATGGATGATGTGGCATATATGACTTGGTATACTTTTAGAAGAACATCTTGATTGTGATACATCTTGTTGATGTTTGTAAGTAGTCTTGGTTGATGCACATCTTGGTGATATTTTTCATATGGTTGAGAGTTGTCTAGATTATTTATCTAGATGTATTTCGGTGGCCTCCCACCTATTCCAACTGGTTCATTTTGGAAGTTTTCCAGTTCGACAGTTTTTTCCTAATTTTTGGGTCCCTTACTTCAAGGGTCGTTTTGAGGCCCTAAACAACGTTTTTAGGGCTCACCACAGTCAAATCATGTATGGATCACCACAGAAAATATGTGTATTCCTTGGATAGACTTTTCCAATGGGATATCATGCACCTAAAACGAAGATTGTATGAAAAAGTTACGACCCTAGGAAGTTGATGTACTAACCTACCAAACGGGGCCCACATCACTTTTGGCGCTTCATCTCCTAGGGATAGGTTTTTGGATGTCTAGGGTTTATGACATTCCTATTTATTGTAAAAAATCCTTGAGAGCCTCATTGTAATAATATTCTGGTGAATGAGCGCAACAGTCACATCTCTTCTAAGAGATAAGTCACCACCATTCTAGCAAGCTTATTTCCGCTGCATTTTACAGTTTCAACTTATTTCCTTATTGAATAGAAACTAGTTTTACTGCATATTTGTTATTTTGTGTTAAGCATATTTTGATAATAATCTGTATTCATTTCAATATGCTCATAGAATCCATATTGGTGGTATCAGAGTGGTCTTCTCCTTGTCGTTCTTAATGCATGTCCCCAACGAGGTCAGGGTACAAATAATTGGGTCTCGAGCTTGTTTCTCTTGAGGAAAAAATCTCTTGCACGCCCAAGAAACCTCTCATGGAAGGAGAGAATAAAGATGATGGGATGGGAGATCCCTTCAAAATGTTGCTCGAGGAATCCCTCATGTGACAGAGGAATGAGATGATGGATAGTTTTGCACAAATCCTTCAGCGACTACCAACAGGCAACACATCTTCCTCAAACGAAGGCACCGCCCCCTTCAAGGTAAAAATCAACTTCAATATTCCTATATTTGAAGGTTAGATAGGTGTATATGTTGTAGAAAAAAGGTTGAATCTTCTAGAAGGGTATTTATTTTTCCATAACTTATCGAATAGAGAAAATATTAATTTTTTTCTCCTCAGAGTCATTCCCCATGTCAAAGATTGGTGGGAAACTTTATGTGAGAAGAAGGAAACAAAGGAACCCTCATTATTTATAGTCACAGTCACCTAGGAGTCCTTCAGGGATGCTATTAAGGAACAATACTACCCTGTTGGAAGTTATGACGACCTATATACAAAATGGACCACACTACGGTAGGAAAGAGACCAAGCAGTGCCCGAGTTCACAAATATATTCCATACCTTGCACATCAAGTTGGATATCAAATATTTTGAGCGACATATGGTGCTCAAGTATTGTGGAGGTCTACATAGACACATCGTGGCTGAAATGGAGTTTCTAGACATCTCATGCTTGGGCACGGCCTACCGATATGTCGTCAAAATCGAGCAGAAACTCAAATAAAATACATGGAAATTTGGGCATGGGAACCCCTCAACCCGTAGAACCCAACCCGTAGAACAAAGGACATAGAAAAGATGGATCACCTCAAGAAAACCATTCTAGGCCGCAAGAAAAGAAGGACACCAAAAAGACAAAGAAATATATCATGAGGTGGTGCGACTTCCATAAGAGCCCCTGGCATAACACTGTTGATTGTCGCTCAAAGAAGTCCATGGTGGCTGAGGTGAAATCCTCTGAATCAGATGTGGGTTATGACTCTGATTCAGAACTGGAAAGGGGGAGACAGATCATTGATGCAGAACCCAGTGTTATTGTTGCTACCACCAAGATCCATCCCAGTGAACCAGACGAGCCAGAGGAAGGCGAGCAGATTTTTCATTCATAGATGTGGGTGAAGGGTACCTCGCTACACTTCATCGTTGATAGAGGTAGCCATAAGAACCTCATCTTGGCAGAGGTTTTCAAGTGACTCGCCCTGCCGAAAATGCCGCACCTGCATCCCTACACCATCAGATGGCTCTGCCAAGGAAGTGACATCTGCATCAGCCAACAGTGTTGCATGTCATATAGCATCAAGCCCTTCAAAGACGGGATATTTTGTGATGTTTCCCCTATCGAAGTTTGTAATTTTCTTTTGGGCCAACCATATTTATGGAAACGCCATGATGTATATGAGTCTAGGCCTCGCAATGTTATTATTACTTTGAACAAGAAATTGTACATGATACCAGAGGCAGTCCCACTGTAATATACCAGATATAAAATGTATGCAAAATAGAAATAAAATGCTAGTAATGGAAGAATAATAGCAATATAACCAGAACATTCACCACAATAACACTGAAATAATATAAGAATAACAACAGAAATAGCACTTTGAATCTGAAATCAATGTTCACGGGCCTCTTCAAGGGGGCAACCTCCAGTTGAGAAGAGCTCTATTGCAATAATATCCAAGCTAGGGTTCTCATACCCTCGACTCCTATTTATACTAAAAATAAGCATCTAGAGGAAGATCCTTCTAGAAGCGGAAGCTTCTATTAGGTCTTCTTACATCCGCCTTATTCTATTTTATTGAAAGGCCTTA
>SNQJ01S0202860.1:0-16723 GCA_010110895.2 Picea sitchensis | reverse complement strand
TTTGATTGATTTGTATGATGTATCTTTTTCGAAGTTCATGATGTATCACTAATCAATATCTACTATCAATGTTTTGTCTATTTCAGTGATTTTTAATATTTTGTCCCCCGTGTCCTGATTTCAGTGGTCGCCGTGTCTGTATCAGATACTCGTATTCCCATGTCCTCCGTGTCTTCGTGTCAGGTGACTTAGCTCTAGAAACAACACCCATTGTCACCTCAATTTTCATGCCTCTCGCTTCGAGTTGGTTCATGCTAACACTAGGGGGTATCCCTATCTTTTCCTATGAACTATGGATTGGGTCAATGGACAAATGAAGTACACAAAGGCATAACTAGCAATTCTATGGAGGGATCCAAAGACTAGTGCCTGCCATGGACCATGATGTCAAATAGAAACAAGAGCCCACGGTGGTGCAACTCTAGACACAACGCCCATTTTCACCTTGACATTCATTTCTCTTGCTTTGGGTTGGTTCATGCTAACACTAAGGGGGTATCCCTAGCTCTGCCTATGACCTATGGATTGGTTCAATCGGTAGATGAAGTACACAAAGGTAAAAATCGCAATTCTATGGAGGCATCTGGAAGATGAGTGTCTGCCATGGGCCATGGAATCAAATAGCAACAAGAGCTTGTGTTTGTGTGGTAATGGAGAACTGCAGTGAGGCATCCTGCAAAGGATGGATGTCACTAGAGCAATGTGACTCGAACCTAGTGATCAATGCTGAAAAGATAGCCCTATCTTGGTTGTTCAAATCCAATCAAAGGGAAATTTCTTTTCCCTACCAACACTTGGGGTTTGGATTCTTGGAATAACCACTCATATTTGCAAACAACTTCAGTAAACCAGCAAAGAAACATCCACAAAATCTCATAAAACTGACTCAATTACATTAAATGAGAAGACTACAGACATTAATGACACAATTCAATACACAATAAAAGAGAGAGTTTACAGATCAAGTGTTCAAATTTTTATTATTTATCAGGACCTTTGGAAATTACAAGTAAATCTGAGATTCATTCTCAGGGGATCCAATCCTGTTACAGTTAAGTTTTCTCATTTTATAAAACTCTGCCTCCTTGAAAACTGCACCCTAGGTATGAGAATGGATGTGCAAGCCGTCCAAAATAGAATAGAAATGAAGTGTAACTGCTAAATTCAGTGTGCCCTGCATCTGTGAATGCATGCTATCCATCAAACTAATTTTTCATTGTCCCTTGGGCTACACTGATAATCTGGTAAATACGGACATGCAACTGCCTTTACTACCTGTTGTTCACTGATTTCTTGCATGCGCCAATCTACTCATGAGTGGAGGATACTCACTGGAAATCGAAAATAGAAACAAGGTATAATTCTGGAAGGGTGGGCTCATCCCTTGGGCAGTTATAGTGACATGCCTTATCCCACTTCATGCAAACTAGGACTGAACTGGCCAGATTTGTATGGTTCATGCATAGACTAGTGGTTTTAATGACTGTTGGATAAGTAAAAATTAGAACCCTTTTTAGACAATGTGCCCCACATGATGTGGCACTTAACTAGCAGCACAAAACAAGCTTCTCAAACCACCACATGTTTATCTGCTGTTAAGAAATGGTGTGCAACCTCTCCTTTAATCTTGATCTCATACTTGTTGGATGATTGCATGAATGAGCATCAGTCATGAGTTTGCATTCATACCTGTTCTAACCTCCAAACCAAAAGAATCTATTGGAAACTAGAATTCAACCCCCTTTTGCATACTTCTCTCCATGAAATAAAAGATAAGGCCATATTAAGTACTTTGCCTTTATTGTCCATAGATATCATGAATCTTGAGGGATTGATCTAACACGTGCCTTCTTTATGCTGTTATAACTTTCTGCCCAATTTCTAAACCATTTGCTTCACACCACATGCCTCTTCAAGGGGAGTACACTATGGGAGCACTACTTTTGTTTCTTTTACATATGTTCATATAATTTCCTACACTCTCCTTCTTCGTCCAGGCCCACATTTAGACACATGGATTCATCATTTTGCTGCCACTACTAATCCCTATAACACATGATTTTGCTGTTGCGAACACCTCTGATATTTTTTCCATGTTCCAGCAACTAAGGTACCAACAACCTAATAGTCTTACCTTACCCACCAACCTAGTTCAGTGACTTGGTCCAAGAACGATGATGTACAAATTGGCCTAGGCACAATAATATATAGGTCGACTCAGGCACAAATTATTCTTTTAGGCACATAGATGAGGCTTACTGATGTAGGTTGCCTGTTGATTTTCAATAAGACTCATTGTTTGTTCACTTAAACATGGTTTCATGATTATCAGATCTGATGGAAATCAAATTTATCCTCTCATTCAGAACCTTTGCTTTGCCCATAACTATTATCCTATTAGAAACTGCCTTTTATGTCACTTCTAGAGGAGATGAATTATACCAGCAAGTATTGCAGCAAGGTTCTGCTCAACAAAATGATGTCTTCCATTGAAAAATGCATGAAGGCCATCTGTGGTGTAACAGTGCTTCATTTGGCAATATATGTAGTGCTTTCATCTACCACACGAGCTAACTTATCCCTCTTTTCACAAAGGATTGTTTTTAATTGCTTGAAGCATGGCATTTTGTCATTTGCAATTTTTCTAACAACTCTTAAATATGCCCTCTTGCCTCATCTTGCAATAGCGGTCTCCTAAATCAATTGGCTTGCATATGGTTGACCTATACTACAAGTTACCCCTCATATTGTATGAGGCCTTGTACTAGTTTGAAGACCCTGCCCAAGCAGGTTGTACTTGGAGGATGTGTGTCTTGATGGCTATTGGTTGTGGATTTGATACTTCTTGTTTCATTTAGCATCACCTCTTGGGGAACCATTGCATATTTGGAGGCTTGCATATTACATGTGGATATTGATAGAGAACTGGGCTTGATGAGTCCTTACGGGTCGTATTAGAAGGCTAGGCAGTGAGTCTTACATATAGTTCACTCTTTTTTGACTCTGCAGCACATTCATGGGAGGGATACCCATCAGATCTAGGGAGTTTTCCCTAGAATCTGTACTCATTGCTCTTCTCATTAGTTCACCGACTAACTCATTTAGATCAACTCAACCTTCTTTGTCCTTGTGGTTTAATATTTCAGTTTAGACATCTTTTCTTTGATTGCAAGTTCATTGGTTATTTTTGGCATATAAGACGAAATGGATCCATGGAAGTTTCAGGAAATGAAAGTTTATTTCAGGGAGATAATCAACTAGTGTCACCTGCAAAGTTCACACATCCTATTCGGGGTCAAGTTCACATAAGATACCATCCATGTAAAATCGTTTCACATCATTAGGCATTAGAGCAGTGTTCCCTATAAAATAACCTTGAGCAATAGCCAACACTCGACATATCATCACATTCATGTTAGCCAATTGATTAGTAGGAAGTAAACCAACAAAAGCATTAACAAAGCTTACCAAACAACTGCCACAATAGTTCTTTCTAATCCATACACTCAAAAGTGCAAGCATCCCTGCGACAGCATCAGATGATCTCTAAAGCGATCCTTAATATACGTTTTGCGAAGTGCAAATCAAAGGAAGGCCCTCTCCATGTTGATGCATGTATCCAAGGTTGAACATATCTTGGGCATTTTCCTGGGAATGAACATGCATGTAAGCCTCCACAACACACTCAAATTCTTTGTCAGTTACCATCACGAAAGGAAGGCGGAGAGAATCAGAGCCAAATCTCACTGACCCTGCTCGAAACTGCGGCATTCATGTTAGGATCCTAAGAACTCACCTACCATAACAATGACATCCCAAAATTGAAATGTTGCATACTCATTACCACTGCTAAAGTGCATGCCACCGAATTCACCACGTTAATTAATAAGTTCAACGATACTGAGAGCGGCTTTATGCATATATCATATTCCCAAGAGCTTGTCAGAATCAATACCAGCGTACTGCGAAATGCAACCTACCATTATCAAGATTGAAACTCTACGAATTTTAATAGAACTCTGCCAATTTTAATGGCACTGGTAGCCTCTAAAGCCCATCTGCCAGGATCCCAAGGCCCTCTCTACGCAGCAAGCAACCAGAGATAGAGGCTACAAAGTAGAATCTTTATTAACATTAGCATTAATACAATACGACCAGGTCGAAACCGATAATCTTTATTAAAATTGGTAGCCCATATAGACTTACTTAATGCGGCAAGTTAAAGAAATTTGCTTAGGTTTATGTAGTATATTTTAAGTGAATAATTATCATCATTACTAACCCTTGTTTGACTAACTCAATCAAAGGAAAGAACACCCATAAAATGCTCAAACTCGGCTATCTAAGGAGCCAGTTAGGCCTTATCCTTGAAGATGGGAACTTTGTAAAAGAACCCTCTGAAACTTATGAAAACACCATCGGACAAAGCGCCAAACATAGAGATGTAACAAGATGAAGAAGCGCATATAGAAGAGACAAAGAAAGGAAGTAACCTACCATCTGCAAATTATTTTGGGATAAATCCGCCTGGAACATTTTGCTAATTGATAGAATGCCTTTGGTTGACTAGAATTAGTTGTTGTTATAAAATACTTAGAAGCTAACTTAATGTCTTTCTTCACACCCAGTCCTTTCCTCAAAATCTAATCTCCTCAAATCCACTCTTACTTCGAAAATTTTAAAGGAATTTTATTGATTTGGAAATTCTAAGGTTTAGAGGATTCAACTCAAGTGCAAATTTTCTCATATAGAATGAATAACCATGACAATGATTTCCCATGGTGGTCTACCCCACCTATATGGCATGAGTTTCAATGGGATGAGGCCAGCTGCAATTCCTAGGTGATTTGGGCATAATAGCCACCCCTCATAACAAACACCTAAGCCAAAGGAAATCCACTCTTTCGCGGTTACAGCCCCTCGAGAATATTTCGCCAGATCCTTCCAAAAGAACTATTACCTATATTAGTAAAGCTAATTCCCTTAGTGAATGTAACTCAATGAACTATGTTTCTATATTAGAAGAAGACACATAATAATTAATTCATGACTAAGATAGCAATACTTCAAAGTTCATACCTGATTATCATTGTGAAAATCAGCAAAGATTGATTTATCGCAGTTCCAAAATAGAGACAAAGAACAAATAAAACCTGATTTAAAATTATCATTCATTTTAGTTATCTTAGATTGATCAAAGATGGGAAAAATTTAGCGCACACTTATTCGTCTAGGCTCCTTGGCTGTATGGCTTTACGGTTGCTTATAATAACCAATAAAGGTAGTGCATGGCCAGTTAAGGATAGTCACTGCTTGGAACTTCACCGATATATGGAACCGGAAGTGGCTTTTAATTCCCTATTCAAACTATCTAACAATAACCATAAAATTAAACAACTGCGAGGATGCCGACCTTCTGAGTGGTGATGAAACCCTCAATAAATGTGTATTGGAGGGATTCATGAGCTTAAGATGAGTGAATTAGCTGAAAGATGAACGGATAGACGAGGATATTGCAGCATGGTGATCTTAGAGATGCATCCCCGTATCTTTGGCAAGAAGCGGGACCTATGCCAACCCCTCCTTGTCTATGCCCCATCAAAAATGGATCATTCAAAGGTGCCAATCCTAACAAACCTGCACCTAGAGCTACCCCACCCAAACCAATTCTAGAATCACCTCCTGGACCTACTCCACCAAATAATCCACCCACCCCAATTCTAAAACCACCACCCAAATTGTTAATCTCACTTGCAGTTAAACCGCCCGCACCATATGGAGATATCTGCATAAAATCACATTTATGTTAACTTTACACAATCCATTCTACTCAGAAATGAGAAGTTAGAAACTTAAAACAACAATTAATATTAGGTAAATTATCCCATTTCGTAGAGTTTCAAAAGGAGCCCCAAGCAGGTCATGTGTCCCCAACATTGGTGATGAATTATATCTGAACAGGATAAGGGGTTTTCAGAGAGCGGATAACCGGGAATATCTGGCAGTATTTGTTGAGAGATCTCCGAGGTAGAAACACAGAGAATCCCTGCGTGACCTTGATAGATCTAGTCATTTCATGGCGGTGACCATGCCTATCCTCGATCTCATGCAAAATTGATAGTATCATTATCCCAAGGCTGTTGTAAGTATAGAAAATACATTCAGTTGGACTGATGTTGGTGACTGTATTCCTGATAAGAAGAAAATAAGAAGGGCCAAATAAAAGTGCAGGTATACTAGCATTTGTTTAGACTTAGATTTTGAGAAATGACCACCAACTTCTCTTGCCTAGAAGGGTTTATTAGTGAGAACAGAGAATTTCCATCAACTGTTTGGTATTATGAATTCTGAGGAAGTTGCATCAAGTGCTATTTTCCGGTATCATTGAACTTTGGAGTGTTCTATTCAGATTTGCTGCATATTGGTGCTTTGTGATATTTGTTGTTTGGACAATCTTAGATTGCATGCTATATAGGCTGCTTAGTTCTCTAAAGTGGATTTTGTTAAATTTATGTAAAATATATGTGGCATTTAGTGTCTTTCAGATACTGACTGTGTTGGCTTTTGAAAGTACCTTGAAAGAGAAGAAGTTGAAATTCATGCAACTCAGCAAGTTGTTCTTATTGATTTTGTTGCTTTTGCACTTCTTGCTTCACATACATCAAAGCTAGAATCTTGTCAGACAACAATCTCACTACTCCGGATTTTGAAAGTGGTGTTAGCATTAGTTTCCAACCGTAGCTACTTCTTGGCTCACAATCTCTTGCCACCTCTTATTCCTATGCTATCTACAGCTCTTGAAAAATACTGTACAATTGCAGCATCAGGCAATGGATTCACGATTGAGACTCTTTGGAAAGCTCCATTCCATCTACGTCCTGTGGATAAAATTTAGGTAGAAAATTAGAGGCTCTTGAGGTGAGGGTATTTGCAAGGAGTCTTTTGTAGTCCAGATTCTGACTATATTGGCTCATGCTTGCTCAGCGCCAACTCTGGATATGGGATGATGTATAGCTGAATTAATTGTGGCATGTAGAGTTATTCATAATTTGCGTGACTTGTTTTCACCTTTCGACAGACCTCAGATAGAAGGATCTCCCTTGTGTACATATTGATGGGATTAAAATTTATTGAGGGATTTTGGCCCGTATCCTAGGGACCTTGTTTTGCCCATAGGCTGAGCACATTATTCTATGGCAATATTGCAGAGTTAGGACAATTTAGGTATATTAGATTATAGGGAAATGGTTTCCATGCGAGTTCTCATTCAATAGGACCAGGAAAAGACATTTAGTCCCCTCGGCGATCTAGAAGGATACGGATAATAAACTTCATCTATAATAAAATGATAGAATGGAGGGAATGAAGTGCCTAGTGTGGGGAACATGATAGACTTTGTAATGTTGTCCGTGAAAATGATAAATACATTAGACTATTGGAGTCAATGGTGTTAAATAAGGCCGATGGTTAGAACAGGAAATTGCGTTAGTGTGTGTTAATGTCCACGTACTTACCCCTCTTAATTGACTATGTGTTAATGTCGATTGGGTATGTATTGTGAATGAAAATACATTGCCCATATATATAACAATTGTGAGATGGAGGTAGTTTATAAGGCATTAACACATAAAACAATCAGAATTGAGTAGAAGGCCGATGTTTAGCACTGCAAGATGTAAATTTATTTCTCCAAATGTTTATTTTCTTGATCATTCCTTAGTTTCCAATTATAGTCAGCAGTATTCTCAAGGCATACCTTCTTATTTCCCAATTCACAACTTCTAATGCATATCTAATAGCTTTGGTAGTAGATCCATATTAACCAATTTGATACTTGTAGTTGCCAAGGATGCTCCATTTATTCCCTACACATTTTAGTTATATTATATTTAAAATAAAATGTGAGATCCTAAATTAAAATAGCTAGATTAGTGGCTATATAAAATTATCTGATCTGATTGAGATGGATTTGGTAGCGTGTTTTCTTCCGATGTATGGCCCTCTGGTAGTCTTGAGCTTCACTCAATCAACAAAGAAAGATCTTAAAGTACACTTAAAATCATTCAATGTCCTTAAATATCTAAAAATCAATACAAGTAATATTCATAGCCCTTTATTTACTCTAATATGCATTTTCACAAGGTAACTCAAGCGTGCACAGATAAGGCTCCTCTTGGTTTCCAAGAATGAGATTTAGAAAGCCCAAGAGACCTAGCGTCTAATATTTGATCAAATTGTCTCCTTTGATTTTGGAAATTAAAACATTGAAGTCAACATTGACTTTGTTATTTATTTGTTGGATCGAGGGAGGTTTACTCCAAGATTAAGCAGCTCAATAGGTGTCTCACAGGGGTAATGCGTGAAGTGGAGCTCTATACCCCCATATCCACTCTCAGTTCCCCAATGCCAACGTATAAATCTGTGGGGAAATATTTCACAGGAAAAAACATATTAAAATATTCATATACATCATCATTTAATACTTTTGTAGCCTCTTCTTCTTGGCCCTATAGTTCCTAATCATTTCATCATTATCTATGTCTTTGTTCTCTGGGTGTTCTTCAAAATATTATTGTGATTGTGTCCTCTCATGTAGAGCACGCCTAGTTTTGGGGTACTCACGGGGTAATGGATAATTTTTTGATGAGGCATCACCTACAAAGGAAGAAAATACAAAATTTAAATGGCAGTTTTAAATGTCACATTGAACTAGTTCAATGATATTTAAAAACACATGCAATGTAATTCTTTACAATTGCACTAGATTACAGCACCACATTGGAATGGGTGCCCCAGCGTTCTCCTCTTCAATTTGTCTGACCATTTGGGACCACAGACTTTATAATGACAATCCCTTAAATGTATAAGTAAGTATAACTTCTAGGAATTGTAAATTATGGTTAAAATACAACCATATTACCATCATGTACCAGCTCGGTCATAGCACCATCACGTGCAGCATCCTCAGAGTGGGAATTGGAATTTTGAATGGGATCAAAATTATCTTCTAAGTTGCAAAAGGCTGCTATCCAATAGCTGCTCTCCAATGGGACTAGATGTTCGGTTGTTCCCTTGATTAAAACAAAGTTGCAAATGTTAATAATATCCAACATGATTGTATTCTTGTAATAATAAAGGTTAATGTGGATTAAATTTTATTTACCTTATCCATAAAGTAGTTCTTGGTAATTTTCCCAATCTTTTGGTGTTCAACTGCCTTTATAGGCGTGCTTGTAGCCAAACGAGGTCTTCCTCCATTGTTTGAGTAAACTCGTCACCTGCATTTGCATAAGGTATGTATTTTTATGTTATTACGTTGGAGATTATCTACAAAGTTTTGGAGTAGTAAAATAAGATATTTAGGTACTTACAATTCGTGGTTGCAACTTCAAGTAGCCGCCCTGGCCAAGACTGTGTTGTCCACATTTGGAAAGCCTTTTTTTTGTGGCCTTTGATGTGTCAATTAACCTATCATCAAAAGTTTAAAATATGTTAATATATACCACAATTATATTTACATCTAAAAGGTGGAAGGCATTCCAATTAAGGTGTAGATTTACATACATGGGACCCGAGGAGGGTGTTTTCCTTCATCTGTCAATTTCTTCTCTTTGCGTCCTCAATGAGGGCCTCCACTCCCTCTATGGAATCATAAAAGGATGCTCGTACCTATAATTTTATTTCAACTGATTCCTATAGGTTTCTCGTGTATATATTTTTAAATGTGTCCACTGTGACCATGGCCAAGGTATTCAGTAAAAGTATCCTACTGAAAAGGTTTTCAGATAATCCATCAATTCTTTTTTGAGTTGGGAGATTCTTGGAATTCCACCTCTCTCCGATATAGTAAGATTTAAAGAATAAGCAAAGCCTTATTCTCGAGGACACAGCAAAATTATTTATTCCCCTACAAAATGATTGTAGTTATTAGTTTAAAATGAATAATAATTTTGATGATTTATATTTGTCTACATAGGAACGCTTAGAAAGAATGGGGTTACCAAAAGGGAATTACCAGGACTTTAACTTGCTTTTATGGAAGCCCTTCCTCGTTGACATAAAGGTGCCCTTAAGGGTCCTTGTTCTAGTCACATGTCTTGCTTTAGGAAAGAAACCATATAGTTTGTCAAGTCATCGGCCTCACCACCTTCCACACCATCAGGTGGGAGCCACTGTGTGGTAGCTTCCTCCAATGGGTGTCCTTGGCTCCCCACTTTAATGGAGTGGAAGGTGGAGATATGAATGCTCTGCATCCTAGCAACTTCCTCTGAGGAGACTGCGTTGGGATACTGTAGCATATGTCTTGATGCCACTACTTCTCCCGATACCATGGATGCTCCGGTGTAAGCGGGATCAAAATTTCCTATATAAGAGAAGAGAAACATTTTTCGTTTAGATAGTATAAGGGGATTTAAAATCAAGCTTTCATAATTGATCTTATCACATAAAAATAAAACAACTTGAAATTATGGGTTATTACCTTATATGTCTTAGAAGCACAGTCCTTAACTTCATTTGATCCTTTGTTCGTGTCAGGAACGATCTAAGAATATTTAACAAGTGGGGCAGGTTCCTTGTTTCCTTGTGAGAATCATTTTTCCTTATTAAAATCCTTAGAATTGAGAGTTCATACAAATCCCTTTGAAGAAGTGAATCATCATCAACGTGTATCTCCTTTGAATACATTTGAAAAATAAATGATAATTCAGTTATATAAACAAATGAAAAAATTGATTGGTTTACCCTTGAGAGATGAAATGCACGGTAAAATGCAATTGAGAGGTGAAATTTATTCATTTACACCATTACGAGGCCTCTATTTATTACCACCGATCATCTGCCACATTATAGTAAAATTAGAACCGTGATAAATATCATGAGAAATAAATTCAAGCTTATGAGAAATTCAAATGTTGAAAAAAAATGAGACATAATGAAAATCATAGGCCATGAGTCATTGCTTACAGGTTTGGGTAAATTAGTATACGTACCGGCCCCATAATAGAAACATCTTTATCCTATTTGATTCAAATTGTAATCAAATAGATATCTCTTCCCTCCGACTGTGAAGTTTTATTGCGCATATAGATACCTGATTCCTTCATGCCCCTCAAATCATGAGATTACGTTAGCTTATTTATTTGTATGTTGATAGGTGGGTATCTTTGTTTATAAAACCACCCAATATTCCCCATTTCTTTTGTATGTGATCCAATGTAGATAGTTGCTCCTTTATTTTGGTCATTGTTTTTTAGCTGTATATAATTTGCAGTCAAGCCATATCTTCACATACTTTTTGTATATTGGACTATTCATATCCAATCTTTGTAGCTATAACAGGGTCCGACATACTCCATCAATTCAAATAACCATGTGAGGACCTTTATGCCATCCTGCATAGAAAATGGCCAAACCATGTAATGGCAGTGGAAGCGATCCGGTATATTCTTCTACGTTTACACACAAAAATCGATTATCTTGGGGAGTTCCTTGGGTACCCTTTGTTTCACTATATTTTTGTACCTCAAGAGAACCTCGATGTCGTCTATACTCTCATGATCATCTTGAACACTTGAGATCCCCTTTCCTGTGAAAAATCCCTTGGCGTTTATGGAATTTTCTTCCGATATTCTCACCTCTAGTTGATCTTAGCCTGTTAGACCTACTAGATGTATCACTTCCCTCTATTCTACCTGAACTTCTCTCACTCAATGAAGATGGGTTGAAGACAAATACCTATTTTCTTGCACGTCCTATAAAACCATTAATGGCATAAACAGTCAGTCAATCAAGTTGTAACACTAGTTTATTACTAGTTCATTACATATAGTTCATAAGGAGAAGGTTAAGAAGTGGAGTCTGGAGTTGACTTCAATAATAATCTTGTAGGTAAAAGTTGTTCTACTGATACTGCAGATAATAGTATGAATCCCAAGGTTCTCTCTCATTGGATTTGGTTTCATTTTAATCAGAGAAACTCTGACTAGAATGGAAATAGGTAGCCTACTAAGGCAATAGATCTGGATTTTGTTCTTTGTGGAACAAGTTGCACTAGAAACTCCCATTGTGCGGGGAAAACTTGGAGACTGAAAGAACCAAGAGAATCAACAATTATGGGGGCTTGATGTATATGGTGGTTCCTCTTATTTATGAAGGCCAAAGTATTAAGGAGTAGTTGTGGAAAGCCATGAGGAGAGTCTCACCATATACAATACAATGTTGTAGTGGATGGGAATCATGTAGCAATGAGAGAAACCCATAGAAGAGATAGGAGACTACATTAAATAGATGAATGTCGACGCCCGAGCTCTAGCCAACCCTCTGGATCAAGTGGTCGGGTTGAACAGAGAGGACAACCCTATGAGAGTTTTTCCCACTATATAGTATAGACCTGCCTATTTGGACTTACAATTGTTAGTAACAATTCTTGTCCTAGTCACAAAATTATTGGTCACATAGGTTGCGAGAAGCACCCAAATACGGCCTTGGAAGAATCTAGTTTGGACTTGAAGCAAATTAAAGGATAGAATTATATTGTAAATGATCCAGATTCATCCCATAGGAGGCCCAGTTGGTGTGAGGAATCTGTGATTAAGCCGGAGTTGCTTGAGAAGATTAGGCATTGATGAATGGCCCATGTGCATGTAGGAAGGATGGACCGTCCATCAGAAAGGATGCGTGGAGATTGATCATGTGGCATTTGGCATTGGGAGTTGAAGGGTAGAGTTCCATGTCGTTCTACATCTTAGAGCATGGAGGAGCCTTTGTGTTCAAGTGCCTCTCCACCATTTAGATTTGATACTTCTTGTTTCATTTAGCATCCCCTCTTGGGGAACCATTGCATATTTGGAGTCTTGCATATTACATGTGGATTGATGGGAAGCGTTGAGGGTCTTATATATATGGTTCACTCTTTTTTTTTTACTCTTAGCACATTCATGGAGAGGGATACCCATCGACTAAGGGCTTTCCCTAAGTTTTATTGCTCATTACTTGATACTCCTTGAGATAGTGTGTCCTCTCTCTTGGGTACATATCCCTAAGGTGCATGCCTTGGAAGTGTGTTTTGCATTCGATGGTTGAGATATATTTGTGAGGAGTGCCTTAGCCTTGGGGCCCTATTTTTACCATGTGTTTGAGCTTTCAAGGAGGTTGGCTGCCTCATATCTTGGAATGCTCCCTTGGTCATTACATATTGGCACATTTATTGAGGAGGCCTATAGTTCTAGAGTGCCCCATGGTTTCAGGATGATTGATGGTACTAGAACAGTATTTGTGCTCTAGCACATGGTTTTGGGGTTTTTTTTAGATTGGTTTAGTGGGATGTTTCACCCTTTATGCGTATTTCCTAAGTTGTCCCACTTTGCCTTGGTTTGAGGAGAGAAGGTTTCTTGCACATGCATTGGTACTAATAGCACACATTTGAGGGAATCCATCTCTTTAAGGGGGTTTTTTATGAAAACCAAGGGGTCACTATTGCACACATGTCCATGTGATCCATCATTTGAGGAGTTGGTTATTGCATTGGAGGAAGCACCCTCAATAACCTTGCTATCTTAGGCATTGTTTTGGCATTTCTAGGTTGTTGACTCATTAAACAATTGGAGCCCTACCCTAGTTGGCATTTAGGCACATTTATTGTTTATGTAACTACCTTGCATATTTGTCTAGGGTGCCCACCTTTGGAGGATTATTTATTGATTGTTGCCTTAGATCAAAGGGAAGCAATCATTGCCATTTGCACACTTTTCAAGGGCATAGATTTTGGACTATTTATTATTATATGGCATGGTGAGAGTGGTCCCATAACCACCTTCTTGCACACATCCCAAGGGTGCAACTCTTCTAGGGGTTTATTTTATATTATGTAGTTAATCAAATGCATCTTAGAGGGCATTCTATTTATGATAAGGACACATGGCACAAGGAAATTCTTTGCTTGGTCAAATCAAGCTTGGACTAAGGAGGTGTTTTGCATGAGGAGAGGACAAGTGACATGTCCATTCACTTGTCTCTTATTTTTATTATATATTATTTCCTACTTGTCTTTAGGAGTTTTTTAAGGATATTATTATTTATATTTTCCTAGGAGGGATCATGGATCTAGAACTAGTTTTTAATTATTTTATTGTTGAGGGTTTTAGGGCTTGTTACCCTTCATGTTGCATGAGAAATAAATTTGTGATTTTCATCACATGGCGGGGGTGACATGTTGGGATGCTGATGGACATTTTTTTTTTGCTTGGATACAATGCATATTGGTTGGGCATGTTGATGATTGTGGATTATCATACTTCACCCATGATATTAATTAAACTGCAGCATGTTATTGCTCAAAATGTATGTGCATTTTAAGTCACTTTTGAAGTCAATTCCAACATCTTCTGACAAATTTCTTTTTGCAATCAAAAGTCTGGAAATGTGAGGGTGGTTTTCCATATGCAGTAAGACAAATACGGGGCCCAACTCTATGTATGGGATTTTCTTTTTCAAGGTCTGTTTGTCCAACATGAGGTAAAATTTTCAAAGGTTATATACAGCTGGCAGAAGACTAGGTTTTTGCACTTACTATTGACTCTGTTCTCTTGCAAAATTTAGAGAAAAAAGAAGTAAGGAAGGGGGATTTATTTAGGCAATTCAATAGCAGTTGGGACCCAAGCTTATGACCTTTTTTCTAGTCAGTTTGGAATCATGGAGATAATTTTACATAGCATATTTTGGTCTCATTTTCAGATCAGTTGGTTACACAAACAGAGGGGTGTCATATGTTGCTATGTCTCTACTTAAAAAATGTCAAGATACATCTATTGACTAGTCTGATGCTACACATGCGGTGCTGACTTCTGTATTAGCAAAGGATGAACATGTGACATTAGTCGGTTAATCATTTCCCAGTATGTCATTGTTATAGGTGTTGAGGCTCATTGTATTTCAAGTATTTTTCAAGCCTAAATCGGTCTTAAGATTATCTTGATGTCCTGAGAGGTGTGGAGTTCATTACATTGAGTGAAATCACTTTGCCATTATTTGATCTTAAGCGAGTAGAGAGGCATATTTACATTTGTATATATCAATCTAAAAAGGCTCAACTGAAATCTTTCTATGATATGAATGGTAAGTGCCAGATATTCTCATCACAAGACAATATTATGTACTCATTCAAAAATTATAAAAGAACTATTATGAAGATCAGATATATCCACAAATGTTGCCTTTGTAACATAATTTGATGGCACTTGTTATAGCATTTTGTAGTATAGCATAAAAGTATCAACATCCTTACAATGCTGACCGACTAATATCTTTGTGCTTTATGCATACCTTGTCTTATTACGGTTGTATATTTTATTACAGCATTGATCTATGGATATAATTATTGGATATTAGCACATGTGAATGGTCTATAGTATATACTTGCTTTCATTGCACCATTTCAGATCTTCCCTCTTCTCATTGGTTAAATAACTTGTTGGATCAACTCAACTTTGTTGTCCTTGTGGTTTTAATAACAGCACTGTATACTTTTCTTGATTGCAAGTTCATTGGTTATATTTGGCATATAAGAGGAAATGGTTCCATGGAAGTTTCAATAAATGGAAGTTTATTTCAGGGAGAGAATCAACCTAGTGTCACTTGCAGAGTTCACACATCCTATTCTGATTCAAGTTCACATAAAGATACCATCCATGTAAAATCATTTCACATCATTAGCACGACAAAACATTGATTCCCTATAAAATAACTTGTGAGCAATAGCCAACACTCAAACATATCATCACATTCATGTTAGCTAATTATTAGGTAGGTTAGACATCTTTTCCTTGATTGCAAGTTCATTGGTTATCTTTGGCATATAAGACGAAATGGTTCCATGGAAGTTTCAGGAAATGGAAGTTTATTTTAGGGAGAGAATCAACTAGTGTCACCTGCAGAGTTCACACATCCTATTCAGATTCAAGTTCACATAAAGATACCATCCATGTAATAATCATTTCACATCATTAGCTCGACAAAACATTGATTCCCTATAAAATAACTTGTGAGCAATAACCAACACTCAAACATATCATCACATTCATGTTAGCTAATTGATGAGTAGGAAGTAAACCAACAAAAAGCATTAACAAAGCTTACCAGACAACTGCCACCATTGTTCTTTCTAATCCATACACTCAGAAGTGCAAGCATCACAGGCAACTTGGCATCTGAATCAGTCTCTAGAGCTTGATCATAATATCGTTTTGCCAAGTGCAAATCAAAAGGAAGGCCCTCTCCATGTTCAAGGCTTTGGTTAGACAAGTTGGATAGGGACTTCTCGAAATAAGAGCTTGTGTAGCTCTCAACCCTATGAAGAATGGAAAGTATTTAGGTAAAGATGGCCTTCCTTGTGAGTTTTACAAGGGCACGTGGGACATGATTGGTGATGACTTTTGTCATTTGGTAGTCAAGGTCTTCACTTTTCATAGATTTTCAGAATCCTTGAACCTAGGGTCGATCAAACTTAAGTCCAAAAATGTAGCCAGAGACACTATTGGGGGTTGGAAACCAATCACTATACTTAATGTTGAATAAGATCATGCATGTAGTAGATTTGAGAATTCAGGTGGTGGCATGGAAGGTTGTTTGGAAGGAACATACATGTTTTGTGCAGGCGTTTTATTTTAGACACTATTGTTTCAGTAGCCTTGGAGTGGGCTCATGAGATGGGTCAGTGGTCCCTTTA
>SNQJ01S0202859.1:4716-16723 GCA_010110895.2 Picea sitchensis | reverse complement strand
TGTGGGTACACCTATGGTAACTGGATGTAAATTAAGCAAGGATGATGACTCACCTGATGTTGATCAAAGCTCATATCGATCGATGATAGGAAGCCTATTGTACATCATAGCATCTCGCTTAGACATAATGCATGTTGTAGGAATGGTAGGAAGATATCAGACTGCACCTAAACAGAGTCATTTGCAAGCTGTCAAAAGGATATTCGGGTATTTAAAAGAAACACTGACCTATGGTCCGTGGCATCCCAGAAATCAAAGTCTTCAGTTCACTGCTTATTCAGATGCAGATTGGGCAAACTGTGTTGATGAGAGAAAAAACACCAGTGAAGGAGCATTCTTCTTGGGTGACTCCTTAGTAGCCTGGCTTAGTAAAAAACAAGGTTCCATTTCTTTATCAACCACAGAGGTAGAGTACATTGTTGCTGCTACCTGTTGCACACAGGTATTATGGATGATTCAGACACTTGCAGACTTATAAGTAAAATACACTGCACCGATCCCAATTCATTGTGATAACACTAGTGCCATTAGTGTGTCAAAAAATCCTGTCTTCCACTCCAGGACAAAACATATTCCCATAAAATATCATTTTCTAAGAGAGCAGGTCCCCAATTAGATTGTTTAGGTCCATTACATTCCCACTACAAAAAAACTTGCAGACATCTTTACTAAACCCCTAGCCAAGACACCGTTTGAATATCTCAGACAGAAGTTGGGTGTCATTTTGTTTCACACCTAAAGAGTCCATCTTGTTAGGGGGAGTTGTGTATTGTTTGAATATCTAATGCCTCCTAAAATTACTACAATATCTCAGGGGGAGCATGTCTCTTCTTTGACATTGATGTCAAAGGGGGAGAAAAGAATTCGGGTGCCTTAGTTGCCATCAATGCCAAAGGGGGAGATTGTTGGAAAATGTTTAACAGGTAGTGTATGCTTGTCATTGATGGCAAGTACAATAGTGAAGATGGCATGAGTATAGAAAGAATCTAATAGATGGGCATCAGAAGTAGATTGGGAAGACGATGCAGAGGGAATGTGCTTGTCATTGATGGCAGGATCAGAGTGTGCATCGATGGAAAAATAGGAATAGTGTAAGATTGGAGGAGAAGCGTCAATGATTGTTGGATCCCATCTTGAATTCCCAATGGCCGTCAGATCTAAATGTAGATAAGAATAGCATGTTGAAGAGGAGGATAGATCTCAGGCGTTAGATCCAAGCGCGGGATCCGACCATCATTGGATCAAGTAGAACTTGCACGTTCTTTAAAGTGCAAGGAGAAGCGGGCATACAAAATCCCGAAAGAAGGAGGAACATCCATTTACAGGAAAGACGCGTGGAGATAGATCATCATTTCACTGACTGGAGAGTCAAAGGAATAGGTTTCCCTAACCTCTTGAAATCGTGATATGTGAAATCACGATCTAATCTGAGCCGTCAGATTAAGGTTGAATCTGGTCCGTTGATTCCAGTTCATGTTAGAGTTTTGGGGATCGAGAGTTGGAGATGTCAAATGATGCAGGAGCATCGCTCCATGACAGCCAACTAGCCAACCAACCACGTCAGCGCGCATGCATTCATATGCTAAAAGGGAGGCGTGGCCTCATTTGATATTTGTAATGAATCTAATTAAATGTGCTTAGGCTGTTGAGCCAGGAAAGCCGTGCCTTTGAGCAGGCATTAGATAGCATCGACTTTAATGCCAAGGTTGGCTGAGATCTAGATCGAGATGCTGGACTAGATAGCCATTTATTGTAATTGAATAGGGTAGGTTTATCCTGGAGGGAAGCGCTAAGAGCCCCTCAGGTAAAAGAGATTTCATATCTCATTTTGTGTTAGACAAGATAGGAGATAGAGATAAGAAGAGCCATGGAGAGCTCGAGAAAACCTTTGTAAAATACAGGCATTTGCCATTTTAATACAAACAACAGTTTTTCCTGCATATGTTCTATCTTATATGGATGTCTGTAAGTGTTCATTATATGCTGTGGTTGTGTGTTGTTATCATGCAATTGCAGGGAGTGTGTTTGATTTCAGGTTGAGGATATTTGAGGTTTCATGTCAGGAGGGCATGACAGAGTGTTGCAGACTCTGAATACCAGTGCACAGCGGATGCACTTCTGAACTCTCAGGAGTCAGACGAAGACGTGCCGAGGCATAGAACTGAGATCAACAACTCATGGAGAAGGAATAACTTTGAGGTTACTGAACACCTCAAGAGGCAAGGTTGTGTATGAGAACACAGTTGCAGACAAAATTACTGAGGATTCTGTAGAGCTCTGCCAAGTGGGCATTGAGCGTGTGTGTACAGTGGCGCACATGAGAGGAAGAAATCTACTGAGAGTTTGAAGGAAGACTAGAATCACTGAGGATTCTGAGAGCTCTTCCAGAAGAGCATTGAGAAAGTGCATAGGTGCACAGAAGAAGAACTCTGTTGTGAGTTCAGAAGACAAAATCACTAAGGATTCTGAGAGCTCTGCTAGGAGGGCATTGAGCAGGTGCAAAGGGAGCACAGAGGGAGAACAAAACTGTTGAACGTTCTGTGGAGAAGAGACTCTTCCAGAAGGGCGTCGAGAAAGCATGCAAGCAGGCACAGGAGAACAGAGAACTCTTTGAGTTCTGAAGCTATAAGAAGATTCCATTGAGGGAACTTTCATTGGGTTACTGAATACCCAGAAGCACTCAAGAAGAGGCTTGAGCAGGAAGGATAGCCAGAAGGGCATCCATTCCATTCTCCATCTGAGGGAGAAGAAGGACAAAATCCCCCAAGGGGTCTGAGTATTTGTAAAAGCTCAGAAGAGATAGCACTCTGGTGCATGAAGGCTCTGTAGGAGTGCAGAAGTCGAAGAATACATCAAGGATTCAAATTAAGGAAAGCTCAGAAGGAGTAGGTGTTTTCATACGTGCAACGAGACTCAAGTCGAGGGGTTCGCAGAGGAGAAAGCCAATAAAGGTTGAGGCCTTGGAGAAATTCAAATTCTTCCAAGCACAGGAAGAAAGCATATAGGAAGCTCAGGAGAGTATAGTCACCGTCAGATCGGCTAGAGAATAGATCTGGACCGTCGAGTAGTTCACGTCCAGGAGGAGCGCCAGAAGAAGCACACAAGAGGAAGAGACTGAGAGCCATCGGATCTCGCAGAGAAATCCCATCAATCGTTGGATCAGGAAGAATTGCACACGGTTTAGCCTCGGGAGGAGGAGCGCACAGGAGAAAAAATCTGGGCCGTCAGATCTGAGCAGGAATCCCGTCAGCCGTCAGATCTGCGGGAGCTGTGGGGAAGTTAACCCCGTGAATAGGAAGGGAGAAGTCTCGACACGAGGAGATATCGGGATATCGACCATCGTGAATTTAGGATTCTCGAGGTCATAGGAATCGAGACTTTGCAGGTTGTGAAATCCCGACATAATCAAGACCGTCCATCTAGGAGGACACGTGGCAACCATCAACACATAGGGGAAAATACACGATGAGAGTCAGCATGGAGGACAGGTGTCAAACACCTGGGAAGAGTCGGGAATTGGGATATCAGAGATCCCGGGCACATAAGTTTCATGCATTGCAGAATTGCGATACGCGATTTCCCGACACCATCAGAGCCATCCGTTAGGAGGACAAGTGGTAAAGGATCAAGCATCGTCAGCATATCGGGAGTCTCGAGACTAAGGATTCAAGGCCTATTGAACCCCAGAGCTGCGAGAAGAGACCATAGCCGTGGATCTCAGGTAGGATAGGTGTCAAAGATCCGTGATGAGTCAGAGAATTGGGAAATTGGACTTCCCAGGGTCGAGGGAAACAGGACATCGGAAGTCTCGAAATCCTGACATAATCGGGACCATCCACTTGGAGAGGACGCGTGGCAGCAATCGAGTGCCATAGGGAAAGGCTCAACAGGGAGGCCTCATCGGCATATCGGGAATCGGGATATCAGAGATCCCGGGAGCGAGGGTTTCATGCATCGCAGAATCACGAAATGCAATTTCCCAATAAGGCCTTGGATCATGGGAGCCAGTTGTCATCATAGCAAAGGAGGAGAACAGGTGGCATATTTCTGAGACAGGTGAAAAGACCGTTGACGGGTCAACGCTCAGGAACCATCAGAGGACTGGTGCATCGGGATTCGGAGAATTGGGGATTCTGTGGTTGTGAGAACTTTGCATTTTGGAATCACGAATCCCATAGCCCCGACGAGATAAGGTAGCGGTCATGGAGGTCAGTCATAGGAGCCGAGAGCTGAGCTGTAAGGGCTATCACGTGGAGAATCACATCGCAAATCGGAGAATTGTGAGTCCCGTGGACTTGTGCATATCGACATCGCAAACCCCGAAACCCCAATGGGAGGCTATTTGACTGAAGTCATATTGAAGGTGGTCGTATGGACCAGGGTCTAGCCGGGTGGGCTAGCACACAGAGGGACACATCGAGTTTTTTGAGGACTGAAGTCTCGATAGGAAGGTAAAGCTTAGGTCTTGTGAAATCTGGTCCTATGGGCCAGGAACCTAGCCAGCAGGGCTAGTGCAGGGAAGGAGCTGATCGTGAATCGGGGATTCAAGAGGACTGTGACTCTCGACAGCAGGAACCCCAAAACCCCGATACAGAGTCGGGGAAAGGTCACGGTTTATGCATAGGCCATGAGGGAAGTTAGAAGGACCTGTGGATCAGGTATTTTGCACAGTGATTCCTGAGGGAATCCAAGGAGCTAATTCAACTCAATAGAAGGAGAAATAGAATGATCCTGTGAGCAGGAGGTCAAGTGAAGAGACCCTGTGGGGTGTTAGGTTGGACCTCTTTGCATCAAGTGGTATCAGAGCTAGAAATTCTTGCTTATATATTTCAGGCAGGAAAAGGTTGAGGAGGAAAAGCACTCTGATACACATCAAGTGGTATCAGAGCTGAAATTCTTGTCTGTATATTTCAGGAAAGAGGAGAAAAGAGGAGCAGGAAGAAGATAGAGCACTGGAGGACTCTATAATGATTGTTTGTAGATAGGAAACAATCAAGGAGACAGTCAGCAGGACTGTAAGATGAAGCTGGAACACTCAAGGATACAGAGTGACAGCAACAGGTTTGCCAGGAAGGTAGACAGGGACAACAAGATGGCTACTGAAGGCCATAGAAAGAAGAGCAAGATATAAAATCTTGTCGAATGGGATGAAGAAGAGACTAGAAATATCTATGAATTAAAAGCAGACATAGAGAAGATGGAACTGCGGATGCAGCAGGATAGAAGGATGAGACAAATGCGAAATTTTCCCATGAAGAAGGAAAAAGCAAAATGGCCAGTCAGAGAGTTGATGGTCAAAGGACAACAGAGGTTGTTGAGAAAATGGCTGAGGTATGCTGAAAACCTCAAGGCCACAGAGGAAAGGGTGATTTTTCACTGTTGGCCAGAGACTAAAAAAGGTCTCGATGATTGGGATGATGAAGAATTTGAATTGGGGTCATCTGAGGATCTCAAGCGCTGCCAGGTGGGAAAAGAAGAAGAAATCCCAAATTGCCAGATGGGAAAGGGAACATAAATGAGATCGGTTGATGATCTCAAAGACTGCCAGGAGGGCATAGAAGAAGAAATTCCAGTTTTCCATGAGGGTAATGAGTTGAGATCAGTTGAGGATCTCATGGACTATCAGAAGGACAATGAGGGAATTTCACATTGCCAGCTGGGTAATGACAAGAGGTCACTGAGGGATCTCGAAGACTGCCAGGAGGGAAGTGGAAGCATGTTGAACTGCCAGGTGGGAAGAAATGAGAATACGAGGCCATCTGAGGGTCTCATGGAATCAGAGGAGAGTTCAGCTCTGCAAGGAGTGCTGGTGAATATGGGATCAGTTGATCTCATGTTCTGCCAAGGAAGCAGTGGAAGCATCCCAAATTGCCAGGTGGGCAGGGATGAGCAGATAAATTTGGATCAGCCAAAGAAGCTAACAGAGCAGATGAGACTGTCTGAGGGTCTCATAAATTTAGAGATGGAAAGGGATCAGCAAATGCAGCTGATAGAGGAGGAACATCAGGATGGTATACTGATGATTGGGGGAATTGGGATATTCCTAACATTTGCCCAGGAGGAGGCAGAAGGTTGTGTTGCAGGTGCAGCAACAACAGATGAACAATCAACTATGACTGAAAATAGAAAATTAGAGTTGATGATGACTGTCCAAGACGATTTGGTGCAGATGGTATAGACTATCCAAGCAGTTGAAAGAAAGGAGAAGGAGCGTTCTGAGGAACGACTCGATGATTTCAGCTAGGGATTTGAAAGGGAAGAAGCTGTAGCACTGAAGCTGACATCAGAAGCATAAGTAGAAGCAGACAAAGAAGAAGATGAGCATTCGGTGGAATGTCTCAATGAGTTCAGCCAGCGAGTTGAGAGCGTTGTAGCATTTGAGCTGTTAACCAAAGAAGCAGAAGAGGATGACGAGCATTCTGAGGAATGGCTCAGCATTTTCAGCCATAAAGCTGAAAAGAATGCAACAGAGGAGGTTGCAGAAGAAGAGGAAGAAGACATGGACAGCATGTGATTTTCTGATTTGTGGGATCAATTTGAAGCCTTGGAAGAAAGGGTAAGAGTGCAGGGCGTGCACATCCAACAGGTGAAATTGGAAATGGATAAGGAAGGCGTGGGAGATCATGATGATATGCCCAATGGCCAAAAATTTTTGCAGCTGAGGAGACTGCATGAGAAGAACCAACCATTGGAGCAGCTGGATGCAATGATAGAGGAGATCAGAAGGCTGATGTTGGGATCAACAGAGACTTCCAGCAGGGAACAGCTGGGCATAAGGAAAGAGACAGCAGCAGCAATGCAGAGAAGCAGCAGTAGGAAGAATGGAGTAGATGGAAAGCTCCAAAGACTTATTTGGGATCCAGGAGGATTTCCAACAGCTACAGGAGAAGCTCATGAGCAGGAGCTCATGATTTTTGTAGTTGTGGAGTATGATGCAAGAGCATCGCTCCATGACAACCAGTTAGCTAGCCAACCACGTCAGCGCGCATGCATTCATATGCTAAAAGGGAGGCGTAGCCTCATTTGATATTTGTAATGAATGTAATTAAATGTGCTTAGGTTGTTGAGCCAGGAAAGTCGTGCCTTTGAGAAGGCATTAGATAAGATCGGATTTAATGATAAGGTTGGTTGAGATCTAGATCCAGATGCTAGACTAGACAACCATTGATTGTAATTGAATAGGGTAGGTGAATCCTGGAGGGAAGCGCTAAGAGCCCCTCAGGTTAAAGAGATTTCAGATCTCATTTTTTGTTAGACAAGATATGAGATAGAGAGAAGAAGAGCCAGGGAGAGCTTGAGAACACCTTTGTAAAATACATGCATTTTCCATTTTAATACAAACAATAGTTTTTTTTGCATATGTTCTGTCTTATATGGATGTCTGTAAGTGTTCATTATATGTTGTGGTTGTGTGTTTTTATCATGCAATTGCAGGGAGTGTGTTTGATTTCAGGTTGAGGGTCTTTGATGTTTCATGTCAAGAGGGCATGACATAGTGTTGCAGACTTTGAATACCAGTGCATAGAGGATGCACTTCTGAACTCTGAGGAGTCAGATGAAGACATGTTGAGGCACAGAACTGAGATCAACAGCTCATGGAGAAGGAATACCTTTGAGGTTAGTGAACACCTCAAGAGGCAAGGCTGTGTATAAGAACATAGTTGCAGACAAAATTACTGAGGATTCTGTAGAGCTCTACCAAGTGGGCATTGAGCGTGTGTGTACAGTGGTGCACAGAAGAGGAAGAACTCTACTGAGAGTTTGAAGGAAGACCAGAATCACTGAGGATTCTGAGAGCTCTGCCAGAAGGGCATTGAGCAAGTGCATAGGTGCACAGAAGAAGAACTCTGCTGTGATTTCAGAAGACAGAATCACTAAGTATTCTGAGAGCTCTGCCAGGATGGAATTGAGTAGGTGCAAAGGGAGCACAGAGGGAGAATAGAACTGCTGAATGTTCTGTGGAGAAGAGACTCCGCCAAGAGGGCGTCGAGAAAGCGTGCAAGCAGGCACAGGAGAACAAAGAACTCTTTGAGTTTTGAAGCTTTAAGAAGAGTCCACTGAGGGAACTTTCATTGGGTTACTGAATACCCAGAAGCACTCAAGAAGAGGCTTGAGCAGGAAGGATAGCCAGAAGGGCATCCATTCCATTCTCCATCTGAGGGAGAAGAAGGACAAAATCCCCCAAGGGGTCTGAGTATTTGTAAAATCTCAGAAGAGATAGCACTCTGGTGCATGAAGGCTCTGCAGGAGTGCAGAAGTCGAAGAATCCATCAAGGATTCAAAGAAAGGAAAGCTCAGGAGGAGTAGGCATTTTCATATGTGCAACGAGACTCAAGTCGAGGGGTTCGCAGAGGAGAAAGCCAATAAAGGTTGAGGCCTTGGAGAAATTAAAATTCTTCCAAGCACAGGAAGAAAGCATACAGGAAGCTCAGGAGAGTACAGTCACCATCAGATCGACTAGAGAATAGATCTGGATCGTCGAGTAGTTCACGTCCAGGAGGAGCGCCAAAACAAGTACATAGGAGGAAGAGACCGAGAGCCGTCGGATCTTGCAGAGAAATCTCGTCAATTGTTGGATCGGGAAGAATTGCGCATGGTTTAGCCTCGAGAGGAGGAGCGCACAGAAGAACAGATCTGGGCTATCAGATCTGAGCAGGAATCCCGTCAGCCGTCAGATCTGCGGTAGCTACGGGGAAGTTAACCCTGTGAACAGGAAGGGAGAAGTCCTGACACGAGGAGTCATCGGGATATCAGCCATCGGGAATTCAGTATTCTCGAGGTCATAGGAATCGAGACTTCACAGGTTGCGAAATCCTGACATAATCGGGACCATCCATCTAGGAGGATGCGTGGCAACCATCAGTGCATAGGGGAAAAACCACGATGGGAGTCAGCATGGAGGACAGGTGTCAAACACCTGGGAAGAGTCGAGAATCGGGATATCAGAGATCCTGGGCACATAAGTTTTGTGCATTGCAGAATCATGATACGCGATTTCCTGACACCATCAGAGTCGTCCGTTAGGAGGACAGGTGGTAAAGGATCAAGTGTCTTCGGCATATTGGGAGTCTCGAGACTAAGGATTCGAGGCCTATTGAACCCCAGAGCTGTGAGAAGAGACCATAGCCATGGATCTCAGATAGGACAGGTGTCAAATATCCATGACGAGTCGGAGAATTGGGAAATCGGAGTTCCCAGGGTCGAGGGAAATAGGACATTGGAAGTCCTGAAATCCAGACATAATCGGGACCATCCACTTGGAGAGGACGCGTGGCAACAATCGAGCGCCACAGGGAAAGGCTCAACAGGGAGGCTTCATCAGCATATTGGGAATTGGGATATCGGAGATCTCGGGAGCAAGGGTTTCATACATCGTAGAATCGTGAAACGCGATTTCCCGATAAGGCCTTGGAGCATGGGAGCCAACTGTCATCACAACAAAGGAGAAGAATAGGTGGCAGATTTATGAGACAGGTGAAAAGACCGTTGACAGGTCAACACTCGGGAACCATCGGAGGACCAGCGCATCAGGATTCAGAGAATCGGGGATTCTGTGGTTGTGAGAACTTTGCATTTCAGAATTGCGAATCCCGTAGCCCCGACGAGATAAGGTAGCGGTCACGGAGGTCGGTCACAGGAGCCGAGAGCTGAGCCGTAAGGGCTAGAACGTGGAGAAGCACATCATAAATCAGAGAATCCCGAGTCTCGTGGACTTGTGCATATCGACATCGCAAACCCCAAAACCTCGATGGGATGCTATNNGTATGGACCAGGGTCTAGCCGGGTGGGCTAGCGCACAGAGGGACACATTGGGTTTTTTTAGGACTGAAGTCCCGATAGGAAGGTAAATCTGAGGTCTTGTGAAATTTGGTCCTATGGGCCAGGAACCTAGCCAGCAGGGCTAGTGCAGGGAAGGAGCTGATCGTGAATCAGGGATTCAAGAGGACTGTGAATCTCGATAGAAGGAACCCCAAAACCCCGATACAGAGTTGGGGAAAGGTCGCGGTTTATGCAAAGGCCGTGAGGGGAGTCATAAGGACCTGTGGATTGGGTATTTTGCACAGTGATTCCCGAGAGAATCCAAGGAGCTAATTCAGCTCAGTAGAAGGAGAAACAGAACGATCCTGTGAGAAGGAGGTCAAGTGAAGAGACCCTGTGAGGTGTCAGGTTGGACCTCTTTGCATCATCAAAGCTTATTAACATCAGGAATCCTAATATCGCAGTATGAAAAATCACGATTTAATCACAACCGTTGAATAGAGATCAGATCTAGACCGTTGACCTAACTCCATATCAGAGTTTCGCGAATCGCGACATGGAGAGGAAAAGAACCAAATGCAACAAGAATGTCGAAATCATGAAATTGTGATTCAATCATAGCCATTGAACCAAGATCAGATCTGAACCGTTGATCTAACTCCATATTGGAGTTTCACGAATCACGACATGGAGAGGCAAAGAACCTGATGCAACAAGAATTCCGAAATCGTGAAATTGCGATTCAATCGTAGCCATTGAATCAAGATCAAATCTGGACCGTCGATCCGACTCAGGTCAGCATACCACGTCAGCTAGGAACACATGGCACAACTAGGTAATGACAAGTGTTAGACTGATTCAACATTTCAGCCACATGTAAGTCACAAATCAGAGTGACACGTGGTAGTATTCAACACGTGTCAATCCACATGTGACATCATCAGATTTACACCACTTCAGAGTTTTGGTAATCATGAGATGTACAGATGTCAGAGGACAAGGAGGGGCTAAATCGAACGAGCCTTGTTGCACAGTCAGGTGGAGAACAGACGGCTGGTGGGGAGGAGAATGATACAAAAGGTGACACAGCAGGAATGGGGCCCTTCCTCGATACCCCACCATTCCGGACCTCCCCCCTTTAATTAAAGGCAGAATGGCAAAGGGGGTCCAGAATCGCATGAGCGTCATTGATCTAGGTACTTTAATCCTGACCGCTCGAGAGATGCACACCCAATTCCGAAATCCAATACCGACCGTAGATCTGGGAGCACAGATTTTGGTCGTCCAGATTTTTTTGCTGCATATCCAACGATGCAGATGAGTTTGAACAAGATCGGAGGGCAACTGTAGCATGACATAGTATGACTGCCAGAAACCACTGATGGTTTCAGCCAGAGGACTCGAAGACACTGGGGGATGATTGACAGAGAAGGTGAAGAGCCTCTGAGAATCTTCAAGAGGGATGAAGATGTTTGTGGAGGTGATTGATAGCTGGATGAGCATTGAGGCCTGTAACTAAAATAGAGAAGGTGAGCTTGACTTTCACAGAGAAGTCGAAGAGTCTCAACTACTAGAGAGGTTGTGAAATCTCAACAGAACACCCAGTGATGCTAGACGCATGGTGGAAAATGACCAGAGAAGTTGAAGAGTCATGATGATGATCAGACAGAGCACTCAAGTTGCAGAGGAATTTGGCATGGAGTGTGCATGCAGAGGCATTGAAAATATTGCATGCACAAGATGCACATAAGCTATATATACACGGTACAGAGAAGAGAAGGGTTGTTGTTTCTGTTGGAGTTGTTGTGGTTGTTGTTGTCGTGGTGGAGGATTCAAGTGTGAGCAAGGAGGTAGAGAGAAGGAGTAGAGATCCATGCTAGTGGAAGGTTGCATCAAAGGGATATGGTGCAGAGAGTATAAATGGTAGAAGAACAGAAAGTGCAAGAGGGTGCAGAAGGCACTGATGCAGACAGGACAGAGCAGGGTAACAGAACAACAATAGGGCTGGTAAGCCATTGAATAATTTTATATAGCTGTAGCAAGTTTCAGGAACAAAGAATTTATTATTCAGGGTGGTTGGGAGGTGCTAGGGAGGATTGGTGTCCTCAAAGGTTCAAGTGAGTGCTTGAACACAGAGAGTTGGTGCTTCCTCCTAGTTGATGCTAGAGAAACTAGGGAGTTGGTGCTTCCTTCTAGTTGGTGCTAGAGAAACCAAGGAGTTGGTGCTTCCTTCTAGTGGGTGCTAGAG
>SNQJ01S0202857.1:0-12698 GCA_010110895.2 Picea sitchensis | reverse complement strand
TGTTTACGTAGAAAAGAATTTGTTTTCCTCAATGCCATGTAATGTAACCAAATTTGCTTATTATAGTATATAGCAATGTTCCTCCAAGACTCCGGGACGGGGGGACGCGGGTGCAGGGAGACGCACAAGGGGGACGTGTGGAACATTAATGGCTAATTTGTAACTGCACAAGTCTTGAACAAAGTAGAAACATTATATACATGCCCAAAGTGGACATCAATGATTTATCAAAAAGCCAAATCATATTTTCATCATATATTCCAACCGCTTTACAAGCACCAAGAGCTTACAGAGTAATCAATAAACTGTGTATCGGAATATAATGAATACAAAGGATAATTCCCTCGTAGAGTATTTCATGCAAAAAATCCATAGTAGCAGAACAATGAGCATGTACTATAAGTTATAATCCTCCAGCTGATGTGACAGTATCTGATATACAAGAAAAATCCTAAGCAACTATTGCATATGGGTTCATGATTGTATTAACATCATTTCGGTCGATAAACTAGCAAATAGTAAAAAGAGGGATTTTGATAAAAGGATGAGTTGCTACATAATATCAAAGTTTATCACTTTGAAAAGAGAAGCTATGTGCACTAATTATCCAAGTCTCGGTAATTGATGAATTGCACGAAAAATCAAATGATATGATAAAAAATTCTGCAGCTCTTTGCCTCTTGCAAGAAAATCTGCTTTGCAAGTTCAGGCCTTGCATGTTTTATTTTATGCACAAAAGTTATTGTATGGAAAACCATGCTGCTAACCAAGGCGGAGAACAGCGGCATGGATAGCATCTGCAAGGTGTGGGACTGTTTTAGAGCTCAGACCTGCCATACTTATCCGCCTGCAACAGCAAGCACATGTTAGTGAATTGGCATTTATGTTCCAAATCATTAGTGAATTGAGCACTTCTATTGTGCTTTTCTAAAACCGAACAAAAGCATGAAAATGTATGTGGATCTGCTAAGGATACAAAATTAAATAACCATAAAATAGATTCAAGTTTGAGTAACAGAGCAAGTCTGTCTCATACAAACAGACATGCACACAAACAAAAGTGGAAAGGGGGAGAGAGAGACCCATCAGAAGTCAAATAAATATGGTATTCTGCAGTCATAAATGAAACTTGATCTTTGTTCAGGCCAGTAAAAGTGAACATTCCAATCTGCTTAATAATGTGGCTCCAGTCTCCAGGGGTTCCTGTTGGTGAATGATTATCCACAGATATATTAACCAGAAGTGTAGAATGTGGTGTGGATATACCAGATATACAGTTAAAAGGTTCCTAATGGAGCATACAAACTTAAAAGACATTACAGAATCTCACCACGAGCCTTCAGAGCATCATAGAGCTGATGGCGCATACTAATAATGCGATCTGCCATGTTTTTCAATTCAACAGTCCAATTGTAATAAAGATTCCTGCATTAGATACAATATTGTCAATATGCAGAAGAGATTAAGGTGTGAAACTTCTATATTGGCATGCTATAGGAAATGTAGATATGAAACACTTGCCTGTCACTGAGAATTGTTGCCACAATCGAAGCACCGTGAATAGGGGGGCTTGAGTACATTGGCCGAATAACCAATTTCAACTGACTTTCAACTCTAGTTGCCACTGTTGCACTCCTGCAAACCTGAAAGAACATACTTTATTCAAATTATTTAAAATATATTACAGAAAAGATCAATGTGACAATAAGTGCCCACTTCAAGAAACTAATCTGCTGGTTGGATTTTCAAGAGTGGTGATATTCAAGCATATGACAAGTTCAAACAGTTTATGTCAGCTGACCCGTGCAATATTTTTACAAATAAAACTTATCCCCCAAAACATAGTGGTTAGAGGTTAGTTATCCTTACAATACTAAGAGCACCCACACGCTCCCCATACAGCCCCATATTCTTTGCAAAACTCTGAGCAATAAGGCATTCACCACCATCTCCTACAAACAGACGAACAGAGTATGCATCTGCATCAAGGCTTCCACTGGCAAATCCCTGAATCAAAGAAGTGAAAGGTCATGATTTGTTGCACAATTTACAGAAACCTTCAGTACAAATAACATGAACATTATTAGATGAGCAAAAGACAAACAAATGTATCCTTCAATTTCATCACAGATAATAGGGAAAATATTGTGTAAAAATAAAAGTTTCAATGTGTTATATCAAGTAGCTAACCTGATAAGCACTGTCAAAAAATGGCAGCAGACCTTTTAATCTGATTAATTGCCGAATTCCTTCCCATTGGTCTTGTGTAGGATCTACACCAGTAGGATTATGTGCACATGCATGAAGAAGCACTATAGCTCCAGGAGGAGCTGCATGTAGATCTTCAAGCATACCTGTTTAGAGTACAGAAGGAAAAATTAAATATTTGTAGTCCAAGTTGAAGCATTGACCGCAAGGATGAAATTTGGTGTTTATTCATTACAATTTTAATTGTTTGAAGGATTTCATGACCATATGAATCCCTAACCTCAATTTTTCTTTTCCCTTCTTAATTATCTTTATGAGATTATGTCAGACTTGCATTTTTCTCTTTTATGTCCGGTGTTATACTTTTTCATAGGGGGTCGATTTGGGCAATACACATCATTAGAGCCATAAAGTAGGAAATGTTATCTAACCTTCGTAATCAAGCCCACTTGTTCTGGGATCATAATAGCGATATGTCTTCACACTCAATCCTCCAAGATTAAAGATCTTGGGATGGTTACCCCATGTGGGTACTGGAATATAAATTATGTGCTGCACAGATACCGATAAGCTTCAATAAGATGACAAAATTTATCAATATGAAAGTGAAGTAATCAATCATAGAATTGTTTTTCATTTTCTACATATCACATAGGATACAACTAAACTCAAAATTCCTTGTCAAAACAAGAACTTACTTGGCTATAATGCTTTGACAGAAACTCAGCTCCAACCCTGAGTGAACCTGTTCCAGATAAGCATTGTGCAGTGGCAACCCTTTTCTCCCCAATAGCAGGACTGTTGACACAAAAGGCCATAAAATTATACTTAAGAATTGTTAAAACTTAAAACAGAAACATGTATTGGCATCAATAAGTTAATTTAGAATATTTAACTAAATCACCATATGCTCTAGTGTTTATACCTTCCATCACCAAGAATCAGCTTCGCACTTAGTTTGTTGAACTCTACAAGACCAGCTATAGGAATATACTCCTTATATCGAGACCTGCATAAAAGCATAAGTTGATAAACTTGAAGTTCTTTAAGAAAAAACAATTGATTGATTTACAAGAGCTCGACCTGATAACAAGTTCAACTTCTAAGTGACTGTATACCTGTCTTGAATTAAGAGCTCCTCTGCTTGCCTGACAACATCCAGCACGAGAGGTTTTCCTTCCTGGAATGTAACGACAAATGTTGATCAAAAATTAACTTCAGTAGCCCAGCATTACAGTCAGAAATTGAAATTCTATTTCTTAAACATCCATATTTGGTTCAGTAAAATACTCAGAAACTCCGAAGAGTAAGAGCTTGACTCAGACTCAGAAAAAATCTTGGCAAAAACTCGGATAATACAGAAATTTAATAATATAACTTCAATGGGGAAAATTCAGACTCGGGGAAAACTCAGTTGACCCACAAGTACTCACGAGTCAGACTCATTGGCTGTGAATTTGACTTGCCACCAGATTAAATTGCCTCATTTTTTGGGCTGAGCCCGATTTGACTCACGAGTCTAGGTAAAGCTCCAGCAAGTTTTGTAACACTGCTTCAAATCCAATCAGATTTAACATTTATCTAAAGAACTTATGATAAATTACGAGTATGACACCATGCAATAGCTAGAACCATCCTTGATTACAATCAGAAATTGAAATTATCTTTCTTAAACGTCCATTATTATCATGAATAGTCACTTCACTTGAGAAAATGTTTGATTCTTGAAATCAAATCAAACTAAACACTTATGTAAGGACCTTACCATAAAGTATGACACCATGAAATAATTGGAGTCATCCTTGATTCATAACTGTTTTAATTTAAAAACAGACAAATTGCTATAATATAGAATGTAGGTTTTAGAAATCAATCTAATAAATGACTATCTGACTAACAGTAGAAAATTAGAGGTAGAACTGTCAAAGAAGGGCAGAGCAATAACTTGGAAAAAATCTATGTATCAATATTAATAGCCCATTTATAGTAAAGCATTACCTCAGTTCGATACGCCCCAACACCCAAATTCAATTTCACAGGGCTCGGATCCTTGTTATAGGCAACTGTCACCTGGTAACATAACGTGACAATCTTGTTAATGTGATAAAACTGATAAAAAAAACAAACAGAAAAATTTATAACTCAGTATATTTATCAGAAGAGGCCATAAAGGCAGAAATGTAGGCATGGCACATACTTTGGCAGGACTATATCTAATAAAAACAGTTTTACTTTCTGAAATTTTACCGTTTGGAGCACCTAAATTTTACAGATATACACACGCGATAACCTCTTGCAAACTAATATCTTACACAGCAATATCACATCTTAAATGTTTTTTCTTAAAAAGAGGCCATTACAGAACATCTTTGATGGTGCTACACCTACAAATATGTTCCACCTTGATTATACCAGCAAATCGAGGACGTGAAATAGTGCTATATCTACGAATATGTTCTACTTACCTGACATAAATTAACTAACTCATCTGCTGATAGAAAAAATAAATGGCAGAATAAACTAGTTCACAGACATATCCAAACTCAGAATCTTTCCTATGAACTTTGGACTAACTTGTATTATGACATACAAATCTAATATTCATACTCTGAGATGAGGAAGAAAAAACCGAATATCATATAAATTGGAATATTAACACAACAAATTGGCCCAAAGCCTGTGATCTTTAGACTAACTTCTTGTGGCAGAATATTGTAAAACTGGAACACTGAAACAAAACTTTCGCAAAAAATAACATTTTATGGTGCAAGTTATGTTTAAATTATCTGCCCTGGAATTTTGAAAATCAGAGGCCGGAAGGAGACAAACAGTGTTGGAACAATCCTATCAGGCTTATCAAAATAAGCAAAGATGGGTAATGAGCTAATGAAGGAAAATTCTGCTAATCACTAGGGTATGAGAGAAAAATTAATGCAAATGAAGGTGTCCTAGAGTTGGAGAAGATGCAAGTTTGTAATATACCTAATGTGCATAATGAATTGTGTAATTTAATGCAATCCACACCATGAATAAAATCACAAAGCAGAAACACAACACCTTCTAGAATTTCTTGTAAGCAGAAATTACCATCAAAATCAACCCATAACTTAAAATACAATATTCACAAACTACAATCTCTGATATTCCATGAATGGGTCATATTAGTGGTCACCAAAATGAAATTATTATCTCATTCATCTAGCCAAGATATTTTTCTTCCCGAAGCCAAAAAACATATAATACTAAACACAAAATATCCTTACTAATTATCTTAATAAATAAATAAATAAGCCAAAAACCAGAAACAGTCTGAAAGCTGATATTTTTCTTATCAACAGCTAGAAAGATAAGTTAGCATCAAACACAAGGCAACATTATTTGTGAAAAAGTTGTTCGCTTCAAATCAGTTTTCCTTAAAAACCCTCCTACTTTTATCAATAGTTTCATTTCATAAATGTAAGTCTAAATACAATATCTATTTCAAATAATCCATCTCATCATAAATAGGTAAATCTAAATACCATACAACTATTCCAAATAATCCATCTCCTCTTAAACACACTGTAATTCTTCAAAAGAATCATCTTTCTAATATATCCTAACAAATATATAAAGATTATGCATCCAATATGATACCCAGATATGCATAGACAATAAAAGTAATGCTTAAAATAGATCTAGTGGCTATAAACCAAAGGATCATCAACAACATGGATCACATGAAGTCTTGCCCTCTCTTCAAGGCCTACAGAGGCGAACTAATGAATTTTTCTCATTAGCCCTCTTCTTTTAGAGCGATTTTGTTGGATTCTTTTGGAAATGATGATTTGGAAAGTGCCCAGGAGAATATTAACATTACAATCAAAATAATAAATAGGCTTCTACCATCCACTTCTTTTTAAAGCAATTTTTATGGGATCCTTGTGGAGAGGCTGATTTAGAGAGTGACCCGGTAACTGAGATTGCTGCCAACAAAATTGTAAATTGATACTGTCGTGATTGAAAAATTATAAATGGCGAGTGCAACCTTCACAAGACAAGTGGCAGGTGCAACCTTCACCAGCCACGCGTAACAACATGGGTGTGTAATAAACCAGATGTTATAATCGAGCCTTGAGCTTAGCCAAGGCCGAGGCAAAATCAAAAGACCTAATATGTTTCTGGGTACATTCACACACATGTATAGATTAGACACAATTCTTCAAGGTGATGACAATAACAATGAAACAAGAAAATATATTGTTAATGGAAAAATAGTTATCGAAGAAAGAAAATACCCCAAGAATTGGATCCTCGGGAGCCTGTTCCAAGTGTTGGAATGCAGACACTGCAGAACCCGCAGTTGGCTGAAAACGAAGATCACCATCTCTATCTGCCTGCCCCTCCATTGAAGTTGCAGCTAATTGCCTCACAAGCGATCCAATTCTCCTACCCGCGACACTTAAACTTTTATCACTTTCCTTCTCCTCAAACGAACAAGCGGATGAGCTCTTCCCCATCATTCTGCTCAAAGCTAATAATAGTGTTTGAATGGATATTCGTGCTGTTGGGTGGGTCTGTTTGTTAGAGGGGCGAGTGCACCGAATACCCTTTAAAGTAGGCTTGCGATTGAAATGATTGTTTATAGGATAACCCAAAAGAGCAAAATAGTAAACTAATTCATTCCGAGGATACGTATTTGCAAAGGAATGGATAGTGGTAACGTCGCCGATTCCGTGCGAGTTTGTCATTGCCGACGTTGGCATGGCCCACTGTTTTTGACATTTTGCTTGCTATTTTAAGAAAGTTGCAAAAGTTTTCTGTGATATTTTTTTTAAATGAAAAATTGAAATTTATGTGGAGAAAATTTAAAGTTTAATGTTTATCTTAAAGTGTAAAAATTTGGGTAAATTTTATTAATTATTAGTATAGATTTATTTTAACCCAGATCTATTAAGTTATTAATTTATTTATTTTTTAAGAGTGTAAAATTTGAGAAAAGAGTAAAGGTTTGTAGGTAAAGAGATTTGATCTCTCTAAATGCTTGATAGATCTCACATTAAAATAAATCTATACTAGGAGTAATAGTGAATATACAAAAGTAAATAGTAAATACTAAAGTAATAGAAGTAATAGTAATAGTAAATATGATATATAATAGTATGTGTATTTTTTGTTTTTATTAATTGAGTAGACTTTTTTAATTGAGCTTTTAAATTACTCAACTTTTAATTTTTGAAATCTTTGAAATCTAACATGACATCTAACATTATGTGACAACTTCTCCATCATGTGACAACTTCTCCCCCATAGTAAGTTGTAGCACCTATGCCCAATAAAATGAGATTATTCATTTTAAGGAGTGGATAATTATGTTGTATTATAAGGAGGTTGCATTCTTTTTCAATGTTAACTATAAAATGTTTAACATTTTTTTGTAAAATATTTAAATTTTAAGAATTCTATATTATCTTTTTAATTTTAAAATGCATTTATCTTATAGAATTTGGATGTGTTGTTTTAAAAAAACAACTCAAAATTGGTGAATTTGTTTTTGAAAACAAATGCAAAATTAGTTTATGGACAAAATTTAGCTCTTGAAATTTTCCATGATTCGCTCTTCACATTCTAAGATCAAAAGGATTGTGGTTGACTACTTGGAATTTGGGACGTGATGTTGTCATGTAAGCAAGGTACATTGTGCATGTGATGAGAAGGTGTGTGATCTATAGAAGTTGGTTTCCCTCCATTATCAAAAGAGATTAACGCACTGGAATGTGTGTCTGTGTCCTTCTCCTTTTCCATGGGTCATATTAATGGTGTCATTATGTTTGTCCACTAAGATGTCACTCGGTGATAAACAAGTGGGAATTTTCCTACATTGACCTAGGTTTGATTCCCAACAAATGGTTCTCTTGCATCTTCCCCAGGAATCCTCTAAGCGACATGTCCCATGAGCGTAGCACTATTAACTCTGACCTGATCTCAGTGGATCTAAATAGTTTTTGCTAGTGGGTTGGGGGAAATAAGTCCTTGACTCTGACAAAAAAAACAAGGGGTGTTATTTTGAAACCAATTGTGAGACAATGGTGGTTTATGAGGCTTTACCTTTAAGAAAATATTTGTCAATTCAAAACTTGGTTTTGGATGCACAAGCCCCTAGATTGTTGTGATGGCACCCTCCCTCAATGTGTTATATCAATGTTGTGCCTTGTAAATCATCTCTAGCATAAGCTCCAAGGGTTAGCTCAATTGATTTGTGTCAATGTTATCATGACATTGCCCATAATCCAACACGTTGTGCAAGTCCTTAGTTTGATTCCCACAAGGTCACGGTCACTAATTCTACACCACTCGCTTTACACTAGATACCATCGCCAAATGAGGGGAGGTGCTCGAGAGTTTCCAAGTGAGTTGTTTCCAATGGAAGAAAAAGTTTATCTCTAACGTATGGTTGTTACATGTGAGACCTCCCTCTTGAGGGGGTACCCTTTGTTTTCTTGATTTGTTTGTTTCCTTCTCCTTTTCCATGGGGTCATAGTAATGGTGTAGTTATTCCCGTAGTTTTGTGAAAAAAAATGGTGTAGTCATTCCCATTTTTTTCTCAATTCTCATGGATAACAATTGTGAACCACTAGTAGTTTATGAGGCATTACCTCTAAAAAAGCTTTGTCAATTCAAAATTTGTTTTTGAATGCAGGACCCTAGGTTGATGAGACAACATCCTCCCTCACTCCACTAATTACGTCGTAAGGTGTTTGTTATTATGAATCATATGTTTGTTTTAGACATTAAGGTCACTCGTTATCACCTAGACCCATTGGACGACCATCGAGATCACCCTGGCCATTCGTTACAATGACATGTTGATGCAATGTTGTTGTAATCATCCACTATCACCTTGAAATATTGCATTTTTTATTAGTCATTCAAGCCCAACAATTTGCATTTGTGATTAGAGCTTTCTCCATTGTAAATGATTTATATCCGACCATTACAAATGCTACCTAAATCGTCCATCATTAAAGCCAAGTGTTATGATTGTATTTTCCACCATAGGCTAAAAAAACCATGTTATGAGATGTTATGAAGTTGAAATGCACTTTAGCCAAGGAGAATTTGTTCATAAAAGCCTTGGTCACTCTTCTTCCTAGTAAAAGTGTAGTTGACCACACCTTCCTCATAGAACAAGTGCATCAGGTTGTGAGTTTACTATACAAAACCCATGATCACCCCATGGAGATTCAATAAATAGAAAGTTACAAGGAGAACAGACGAGCAATGAGTTGGCAAAAGCTCATAGGTGTACATGGAACTTGTGCATGACTCGTATTCACCCACCTCACGTGCCATGAAATCTATCTTTAGCTCCTCAAAGAATCTATAAGAAGAGGCCAAAGCTATGGGATAGGCTGGAGAGAGTCTACATTCAAGCATCCTTGTGCTATTGAATTCAAGCAAGAGCCCTTGGTCTTTAGTTTGCTGCAATTGTTGAGTGTCGGGCATCAACATTGGTGTGATCAAAGATTAAGTGAGAGCCATATTTGCTATCTTATCGTGATATGATTCCTTATCATGCTTGTTCAATAGAGGTGAGCATGTGGCTAAGGAGAAGGACTTTGGGTCGTGGAGCTAGGAGTACAACAACAAATCTCAAGGTAAATCATCTTTCTTGTAACTCTCATTTTATAAATATAGATCTACATTCTTTCACCCCCAAAAAAAAAACTTTATGTTTATGATCTTTCTTGTATCTTTAATGGGATTTTGTTGATCTAAGTAAGCTTGATTTACTAGATTAGGACCTTATTCATGCTAGATTTCATTTATTGTGTTATGAAAGAATGAGGAAGGTTGGACTTGTTCGGTGATTGTGTAGGTAATTTGGTAAAGCATCATCATTGGAGCTGGATCTAGCATGGACCATTGCATATGTCGAACAACCTTCAGGATTCATATATGTTTCTCTTTCCCTCTCTCATTTACTTATGAAATTACATGATTAGTCCTAAGAGAAAGAAGTATGTTGTCTATCCTCTCTGTTTGTCATTGGATCACACCCAACCAATGAGGGTATTTGCTTATCCATAAGTGAATTTCCCTGAAACGGAATCGGTGACTCTACTAGGGAAGATCTTAGTTTTTCTTTCCTAATTTTGTGGGTGTTTTTCTCGCTCCTTGTCATCTTAGGAAGCTTCTGTAGACTCTATAGTGTGTGCTTGTAATTCCTAAGTGCATGCAATCTTGCTCATTTAAGATCTGGGCAGTTGTTTTGCTCTTTTTTCTCATTTTCCCTTGTGCTCGCAATTGTTCCTATAGACAGTTGCGGTTGGCAGTGAGTTGCCTTCATACAAGGTGTGACCAAAGACTTCGCTCATGATTTGCTACACAACAACCCACAACCAAGAAGATTTGGCCTCTTGTTGCTCCACAAAAAGGTGCAACCAAGTCCCGTAGGTGAAAATTTGAGGTTTTCTTGGCCTTTGCCTATTTGATTGGGTGTTTCTCTGCTTGGAAAAGTTAGTGGTGATCACTCACTGGCTTGTGCATCTTTCATACTGCATCCTTTAGCTCACTTGAATAGAAAGAGGGTTAAAAGGAATTGCATTACTTTGTCTACCGTGCTAGATATTTGCATTATTTTTCTCAATTGAATCACATTAAACATGTTAAAAGGAACTACATTTCATCTTCCAAATCATCTTAGGATTTGCGTCACCAGCTCATTTGATGATCCAATTGGCTATTGGTGACCACCCACCTATTCCAACTGGTTCCTCTTGTCCAATTTTAGTTCAGCACGTTCTTCTGTACTTCTTTGTAATTATGGGCTCTACACTTATAAGGCTATCTGAATCCCTACACATCTTCCAGGTGGATATTGGTGGCCTCTCACCTAATCCAACTGGCTTATTTTGTATGTTTTCATGTCAGCACATCTTGTTGTACTTCCAGGGCCGTTTTGGAGGCCTAAACAGTGATTTTTTGGCTCGCCACAGTCAAACTGTAGACAAAGTTAGATTTTGATGGTGAAATGTGTAGTTCTCTTAAAGACCTTTCCAATGGGTTATCACACTCCTAAAACGGAGGTCGTGTGCAAAAGTTACGACCCCGGGAAGTTGAGGTACCAACTTACCCATAGGGGCCCACATGACTTTTAAAGCTTCACCTCCTAGGGTTAGATTTTTGGATGTCTAGGGTTTTGGAATTCATGAGTAATATCAAAAAGGCCTCTAGAGCCTCAGTGTAATTCATTTTGCTCAGACAGATGTGTGTAGCAACCACATCTCTTCTCAGATATAGCTACCACCATTCGAGCAAGTGTTTCAATTCTGTAGCTTTACAGTTTCAGCCTATTTCATTATTCAATAGAAGATATTGTTCACTGGATATCTGTGTTATTCTTCATATCTCTATGTTTATTGTATTCAATTTGTTAATCAGTTCGTTCCACTCCTAAAGCTGGATCAGTGGTATCAGAGCGGCCTGCTCTTCATTTATTTTTCTTCGTGCATGTCCCCAACAAGATCTGGGTACAAGAATTTGGGACTCGAACCAATCGAGCCATTGCGAGATCGGTCATGCCGATCTTGACAACAACCCATGGGGGACGAAAAGAAATATTATGGAGCAGGAGATCTTATTAAAATGTTGCTCTAGGAAGCCTTCACGCGACAAAGGAACGAAATGATGGACAACTTCGCGCAGATCCTTCGATGGTTGCCCATAAGAGAAGCATCTTCATCAAGCAGCCATGCAACCCCCTTCAAGGTACAAGTAAATTTTGATATTCAATTATTTGAAGGAATGATAAATGTGGATGTTGTAGATAAAGGTTGAATCTGCTCGAAGGGTATTTTTCGGTTCACAATTTTTTCGATAGGGAAAATATCACTTTTGCACTCCTTAAGCTCGTTCCCCATGTTAAAGATTGGTGGGATACTTACTCTGAGAAAAGGGTCGTAGAGGAATCTGCAATGTTTATGGTGGCCCCTACATGGGATTCCTTCCGGGATGCCATTAAAGAGCAGTACTACCCTGTTGGAAGCTACGAGGACTAGTACACTAGATGGACCACCCTACGTCAAGAAAGGGACCAGACAGTACCAGATTTCACCAATATTTTCCATACCCTGCGCACCAAATTGGGTATCAAAGACTCTAAGCGTCATCTAGTGCTCAAATACCACAGTTGTTTTCATAAATACATTCAAACAGAAATGGAGTTTTTGGACATCGCCTCATTGAGCATGACTTATAGATACGTTGTCAAGATCGAGCAGAAATTTAAGCAGAAAAGGTGAGAGTTTGGATCTGCAAACCCCTCACAGTCGAAGCAGAGAAAAGGCAGCCCCAACGCACCCAGAAAGGGACCAAGTCGAGATGGTCGCCCTCAGGACAACCAGTCCAAGGCACAACACAAGAAGGGCAATGAGAAGACGAAGAAGGACACGAGAAAATGGTGTGAGTACCATAAAATCCCTTGGCACAACACCGAAGAACGTCGCTCC
>SNQJ01S0202856.1:0-14502 GCA_010110895.2 Picea sitchensis | reverse complement strand
TCAAATTTCGTTCATGAAACTGGACTAGCACCTAACCGAAGCGACTTCAAATCTTCAATGGGGTGTGAAAGGAGTGCGAAGTCAATATTTTGTAAGAATTTCAGGTATGTTTCCATGGGTTTGAAAACTCTGTAAAGCTCACCAACCTTTTCACTAGAGACCAGGAAACACGCGCTGGATTGTGTATAATGAAGTAGTTGAATTGTCGGGTGCATACAGTGTACAGATATTCATTTGGTATACTCCAAATATGTAGACAATAATTCTTTTTAGTCAATAATTGGTTGGTTAAGAGGGCGCACTGATCTCTTCTCGCCAGAATTTAAATTCTTGGGAGTGTGATGTGTTTGGGGCGTAGTGATCTATTCTCGCAACGATTTAAATCTTTCATGGTGTAATGTGTTTGGTCTATCTGGGTTACTGTTTTGGTCGGATGGTTCGTTCCTGTGTGATGTGTTTGGTCTATTTGAGTTACTGTTTTGGTAGGATTCAGGGATGGAATTTGACGAACAAATTGTCTGTCTCTGACCAATTTGTCTGACAAATACCATTCATAATTTTATATAATATTAATTTTAGGAAATTTTAGGATTAATCATTTTTGGGGGCGGGTTTGGTACAAATTTATACCATATTTTTTTTTTGTGTGAAAACACAAGAAAAGTTTTAAGTGTGTAGGTGTTTGTTTGTTATGAAATATTGGACATGTACAAATACATGGTATACATATTTTCTTTTTCATTTGGATAACAATATTGGGTATGCACAAATACATTGTCTATATATTTTAGTGTTCTTTTTGAACGAGTTGTGATTGATAGATTCAACACTTAAGGGAAAATTGATAGATTAATCATTTAAGAGGTTATCAATAAAAGATAGATTGATCAATCAGTTAAGGGAGCTAAGGCTATCTGTTAAGTTAAAGAGTACAATAACTCACTAAGGAGTAGATTAATGAGTTTATCATTGGTTATTTTCTATATATCTTTACCTAGATGTATAGTTTTTTTTAATATATCCTTATATATTATGAAATTGTAAAACTTGATTGTGTTCATGAATTAAAAATTTACCTTCTAAAATTATAGATTTTAAATTGCATTAATGGAATCAATAGGGTAAAAAGTCTTTTCTTTTGGAAGTGTACTTTTTACCTAGTGAATTATAATTCTCATTTAATCAAATTACAAAGAATATTTTGTAGGGACACTAAAAACAAGGTCGGAAGTGCCCCTTATTAATCCCCATTTTATAACTGTATGTAAGTTTACAACTATAAAAGCTAAAGCTATAAGTGGGAGATTTTTGTATCTAAAAGATATGAATTCCCACATCATATATGAAAAACCCCGACATGACTTACATATGAAGACATATGTGAGTGTAAAAATGTCATTTGGTAGAAAATGAAGAGACACATGGTCGAGACCTAACACTAATGTAAAACCAAACTCTTATATGCCCCAAACTCGGTATACCCAATGATTTTACCAAGAGAATGTATATGCATGATATGGACAAAAAATAATGGGAATGTACCAAGGAAGATCTCTAAGGAGAGCCACAACACCTAAAGGGCAAGAGTTATCCAACCAATTAAATAGAGAGACATGTGGTCATCATAACGCTACTGATGAAGAGTGTCCATTGCTGTTGTAGGATAAGAAGGGGATACAAGTGTCAACAAAGCTAGAAAAAATGATGAGCATTGTTGGGCTACAAATGTTTTGATTAGTTAGATAATAGGTCAAAAAATTAAAGCAGTTTCTATTATTGAATTAAATTGTTCTTTTTTTGTTGCTTTGGTTGGATTTCAAGATATAAATTCTTTTGATCTCATCATTGTGTTCTGACTGTATCATTGTCATTCTATAAAGTGTTTCAATATCACTATGTCATTCTATAAAATGTTTCAAAAGAACTTATTTCAATGGTTCTTTATACAAATTATTTGTTCAATGAGCGTTATCCCCGTAGTGTAGTTAAAGGTTAAGTGAATAGGAAACCAAGATCACTTGGTCTCGTTAAAGAGAAGGCTACCATTAAATGTTTCAAGGTTTTTGGAATGCAACCTTCGTAATCCTGATCTTTATAGAATACGTGGACAAGAAGATGATGGTTTGTGCATTTATTTTTTCTGACAACAACATTACATCGTTGAAATTATACTTCTTCGTAGCGGAAACAAAATTGACTTGATTCCTCGTCGACAGGTATTTTCTCAACACGAATTGCCAAGATCCCTCATTTGCAATTTGTATGAAAAAAATATATAATGACGTTAAATTTTGTTTAGAATTGTTATTAAATGGGTGTTGGGGTCACCAATTCATTGTAGTCTCATTGATTCTTCCTTGAAATGGTCAATTTCATCAAATAATCACCAATCCACATGCATCTTTATCAAGCATTAAATTTCTACAATAATTATCCACAACATGCATCATCCAATACTTTTTGTGCCAACTATTGTCATCGGAATACAATTTGATTACTCAGTGTTGCTAATCAAAGTCTTCAAATTGCCCCAGATGGGGTGACATGCGGAGGAGCCGATGAGCCACCTGGACTCGCACTCAGCGTTGTTTAAATGCTGATGACCGCCACCCTCGCGCGACATTTAACGCGGATGGACGACCATAACAGGAGACTGTTGGAGGAGGTACTCCTCCCTCGCGCGGTGATTGACATCCCATGCGTAGTTGAATTCATGGCTATTATGAACAGTAGGAGGAGCAGACAGTTGGATTATGTTTGTCATTTGGAGTCCGAGCAAAGAAGGAAGGCTCCGGGTGCGTCAGTAGCAGGGTCAATTACCGCCTTCTATCTGTATTCTGGGGAGTTTTTCCAGGGCTGGTGGTTTCTATGCATTAGAAAGAGACGGTCTGCCTGCGCTTGGCACTCGCAGCCACTCTCGAATTGGTCTTTTTCTAATTCAGTTCTGCTCTTAACTGGCATTTGCGTTGGGAAAATGGTCTGAAGAAGAGGAACACCTCGTCGAGGTTCTGCCTGGGAAGCACACAAGGTGCAGCGGCGCAGGGAGGAGGAACTCGAACGGGCCTTGGCTCTGGCCTCTTCCATCCTAAGGAAGAAGGCACGGGTTGAGAGACGAGAGGCGTTCAATGCTACTATCGAGCAAGACGCTAGCTGCAGCAGGGCGAAGAAGGAGACCGAACCCGTGGACTGGATTTTTGGCTGTGTTGTGGAGGAGGACATGTCATTCGGGGACCTGATGTGTAATGTGAAGCCAAGCACCAGGGAGGCGCTCACCAGGAAGGCAAACAATTCTGCCCCACCTAAGGTCGACGACCTTCCTGGTTGCGTGGTGGAAGAAATTCCATGGTTAAGTGACCTACAGGCCACAGATGCTGAGCAGTTGGAGAAGTTGGTGACAGGGGAGAAGGAAACGACTGACAATGGCAAGCAAGAGGATAGGAGGAATGCTCCTCCTAGTGTCCAGGGTGGCGGAACGCTCGGTCCCCTCCTCAGCAGTGAACACCTGGCCTTGGTGTTCGAGCTCCGCAGCCACATCGCGGACTTGGAACACAGGGCTCTCATCATGGGACAGCGAATAGATTTGCTCCTCGACGCGCTATCCGGGGCCCCAGCTCAGCGCAAGTGCCCCATGTGCATGCAGAMTTTTGCCATTTCGACRGGCGCTGGTGGAAGAGACACGTCACCGGGTGCCTAGGCTGCCCTGTTTTCCAGGTTCTTGTTTTTTACGTGTTAATTGCTATATGTTCCTTTGTAACACTGACATCTGTCCTGGTTTCCTACGGGCAGGACATATGTCTTTTTCTTGAATATATTACTGTATAAACTGTTAAATGCCTCCCAATAATGCTGGTTTCCGGTTACCGGCAGCATTTTTTGGTGACTGTAGCTTTGAAGCTGTTTACTTTGTCAAAGTTTTGAGATAATATATTATAGCAGGTACTCCACCTTTTTTATTTAAAAAAAAAAAATCAAAGTCTTCAAATTCGTTTTTATTACTGAAGTCATATGAATACTATTGATTATAATAGCTACCTGCTATGTTATTGTTATCATTCCACTTAATCGAGTATACATCTAAATAATTAGGTTATCTGTATTACCCCAAGTAATCAACCTAATGTTATATGATTGCTAATGATAATTCTTCATCCACTATACATCAAAGGGCTTTACACTCACCACACCTATATTTTTAGAAAAAGTTCTAAATTTTTCTAAGGTTATCATTTATATATTATAACTATTAAGAAAAATAATATGATAAGAATAAGTTAAACAAGTTTGTAAAAAAAAATTTAAACTTGAAATTATTTAATGGTAGTTAAAATTAAAATTTAATAGTTAACTACAAAGAACAAACAAAAAAATCAAATTTAAAAGAAAATCTTGTGAAAACAACAAAATTAAATTTAAAAGAAAATCATGTTACAATAAAATAATTAAATTTAGATTCTACACAAAGAATTCATCAATCAAGCTCATTGCAATTTCTACAATGATCAAATTCTATAGTGATGACATATTTGATGTTTTCTAAATACAACTTTTGATAAGGTATTGTAACTACATACAATGTGTGGATTATGGATGTCTATATATGTTAACTAGACCCAAGTTAAGGGGGTTATGTATACACATTAAAAACAATTGCTTTGACACTTGGAGGAGGAAATAGCAGATGAGATTGTATATTGTCATAGCCAAGCACATAAAATAATTATCACCATAATTATGATAAAGTCGATCAATATTTTAGTTGTCATTATAACTTAATGAAATTAAAAATTGAAAAATGAAATAATATATAATATTAGGTTTTTTAGTTGGTTTTTTATTTTTTAAAAAATTATACTTATCTTCTTGTAACAATGTTCAATATATTCTTTTTAATTTTTTTATTAAATAATTTATATTTATATTCTTATAAAAATAGTGAATATATATTTATTAAACAATGTTGAATATATTTTTTTTAATTTTTTTATTAAATAATTTATATTTATATTCTTGTAAGAATAGTGACTATACATTTATTAAAATTTTAGATTAAATATGTACGGAAAAGTTGATTGATTATATTATTTTTATAATTAAATGAAAGTGTAAAAAGTTGTAATGGTATGAGCTGTTTTAAATAAAAAATAAATGGGCATATATGTAAATAGAAAAAATAAAATATTTTTTAAATTATAAGAATAAAATTATATCATAATAAAAATATTAAATTGAATTGTTTAAATATATAGGCTTTCACTATTAAAGATGAAGTTTTGAAAAATCATTAAATTAAATTAAAGTATTGTAATTATAATAAACTATTAATTTAGTGGTTAATCAAAATCATATTAAAAACATTAAAGTATTATAAATCTAATAATCAATATTAATTTGGCAGTTGACATTTATGAAACTCTATCTAAATAGCACTAGTTCGTCCTATTCTTAAAAATTCTTTATTCTTCAAAGTCTCAATGCCAACTTATACAAATATATTTCCATAAGCAACTCCATAATGATTCCAAGAAATCTTCAATGACAAAACTCAACAAAAGTAAAATAAAGATAATAAAGTTAATTGAAATTAGAATTTTGATAAAACAATTTTGAAATCTAAGCTTTTGAAAGTACAATAAATGAGATGCCATATATTTTGCTTAAAAAACATATATTTTTTATTAAAAATAGAAATTATTTAAAATATATATTTTAAATTTAATTATATATATATATATATATTACATAAATATAAAACAATTTATCTAAAATAAAAAATGTTAAAAGTTATTTTTTTTAAACTAAAATGAAAATTCAAATTGAATAGCAAAAAGCACCAATCAAACACAAAAATCCTATCAAATTTTACCAAGTTTAACGCCTTCCACGGCATAAACACTGAAAGAGAATGTGCATATAATACTATGATAGCTTAGCAGTACTTTTTTACTTTTACAAGCTCTCTGTACGTGTATTCTTGCATGCTGTCATTTAACATGAAGACCATCGATGCCTTGTTGGCATGCTCTTTCATATGGCAGTCTTTTGGAAGGTCCGCAAAACTAAATGTAAGACAATGCATTTTGGGTCGGTCTTATTTCATATATTGACATGTTAAGAAAAATAAGTTCGATTTGATGGATTTTGAATATGTGTATTTATGGATTTGCGTGTTTTTTTTTTTTTCCGGTGTGGAAGGAGTTTTATAGGTGGACAAAGATGGTTTTAGAAAACCTATCTTTAAGATGTTTTTGACATAATTATTAGCATATTTTTTAAGAGGGAGAATGGGAATGCGGAAGTAATGGTTGCTTTTTATATTGTATTTGATGATGCATTGAAATAGACCATTAAAGTGTATGTGAGTAGATGTGGAAAAAAGAAGATAACAAATGAGCATTAAAGAAATGTGTACAAATTGCAAGCTTAACCTTAACCGTATGCTATGTGTTTTTCATCTTAAATCAATGTAAGTGGTATCTTTAATTTTTAAGGAATAAAAAGTAACATGAAAATGTGTGCTAAATATATTAAGAAACAAGAAGCATCCATGTCATGTGAAGGATAAAGAGAAGAGTAAGAATGGGTTAGAACGTGAAACCATACAAGCTTGCTTCCACTAAGTGTTTTATTTGAAAAGGCATTATAAGAAACCAATTGAATCCATGAGGATGTGAAGGAAAAAGAGATGAAGTACATATCACAGAGTTATGGATACACTTGTTGGTTTGAGAAGAGTATAAATGGGTTATAATGACAAAGCATGTAAGCGTGCTTCTTCTTTTTTTCTCATTGTAACAAATATGTTATCTTGCATTTTTGCATAACGGTTAAAAGAGAAGAAGGGAGAGATGTGGAAACCTCTTAATGATTTGACGCATGATATTGCAGTGAAGGTTAAGCCTTGTCGTTCAACCTTTCCAATGTCTATGGTTTCCTTGGAGAGTGTTAATCCTTGAGATTTATGTATAGTCAAAACCCATGCCATTTTGAGTGGGATTTGTTTCTTATTTCCACATTTAATGGGTGGGATTGGTATTTTGTTGGGGTTGACACCGTCCCATGGTGGACCAAGATATGTGTCAAACTCCACAACGACATATGCTGGCAAGTTTGGAGGGTTGACTCCTTCTGTGTAGGCAATTTGTGTGACGAAGCCTAGTGGTCCATTAACCAATCCTGTTTGGATCCATAAATTGCAGGTCAACATAACATGTTGGTGAATTCATACCAAGATTTGTTGTTCTAATTGATGGTCATGATCTTCCTTAGAGATAGAAGAGCCAAGGCGTTATGCGATGCAGCGTGTTATTGGCCTATTCAAGGATTGAATCATTCTTTTATTATGTTGGTACACCAAATTATTTGTTGAAAATAGGTGTATGGCCACATCTAACTCTTTGCATTCCGTTGTAGACAAGTATGTATTTGTACAAGATTGAAGGATCTCCCAATGTTCTTGTAGTGGAGTTGCATTGCGGATGTTTGTCAATAGGTGATGAAATTGGACTTGTTGTATATCCTGCCCTTGTTGGCGGAAGATTGTTTGCAAGGTTACAACAGTGGTGAAGGAGTTCCACAAATCCCCTAGTGTTGCACATGTATACAAAGGTTTATCCATAATAGGCGGGAGTTGTCCTAGATCACCAACAAGAATTATAGAGCAATGACCAAATGGAAAATTGTTGGTTTCTGGAAAGGCTTCACGTAGACGGGCTTCAATTTGCACAAATATTTTAGGCCCGATGAAGCTCATTTCATCAATGAGGACATTCCAGATATGTTTCATCACTTCCTGGAACACTGCCAATGTTTGTGTTTGGAAAGGTTGAAATCTTTTTATTGGAATCTTAAGTGTTGAATGTATAATGGTTGCTTGTATGTTGAAAGATGGAACTCCAGTGGGAGAAAGAAGTAGTATTGGACTATGCCCATATTGATTGTCCATTCAAAGAAGCTTTAATGCAATTGATCAGATAAGATTTTCTAGTGCCAACAGTTCCTTGGATGATCATCATTAGGGGTGATCTTTTTTCTTTTTGTTGTGAATGTTGTAATACTATATTGAATGCCTGATATTGTTTGGGTGACAATGTATTATCCCCTAGCTTGTTAGCTTCATGCCTTTGTAGCACATCCATACAAGGTCGATTGCTTTCAATGAACTATGTTGCATAAGTAAGAACTGCTTCTGGAATGTCTAGGATGTTCCAACAATATTTGGTGTCAAAGTCACAATACGCAAGAATCTCAAGCTCGTTGAAGTCTATATTGACAGTAAGGATCAATCTTGATAATAATTCCCACTCATTTATCTCCATGTCGGGATGCATATTTGTATCATTTTCTTCAGCTTCATCTAGTGGTGTTTCTTCAACATTTGCAAGGGAACGGTCTAAATGCCATGAATGGTAGGTTCCTTTTATGTTCTACCAATTGTGTATGACAATATCGCTTGAGAGGCCTATGTCAGTTGCAAAGTTACTGAATGGTTTGTATAGTAGAAACTCACTCCAACAAAACAAAATTCTTCAAAGGATCTGGAATCTAGTGTCAGAATGATTGTGAAGCGTGGCCAAATAAGGACAATTACTTGAGAGCTCATTCATTGAAAAGGGTTAATTTTTCGATGGTGACTATATGACCAATATTTTTCAATTTCAATGAGAGGGAGGGGCTTAAGGAAAAGAGGTCAATTGATATAGGCATCAATGAAGGTAGATCCAGATAAACAATCAGATGTATCTTTGGAGACTTGACGAAAGATATTGTGACCAACATAAATAGTTTCATGAAAAGACGACTACATGTGACAAGGGGGAGTTTTTGTAGCATATGACAAGTTTCTTGGGCACCTATATCTTAGTTGACTATATCTTCTTTGTGCAAACTCCTATAGGAAAATGAAGCGGGATTTGTTGGACTCAATGTATCTGTGATTCTAATCAACATATGATGATATCTCTTTGATCAACCCTCTGCTTTAGAAGCGTATTTGGAAATATAGTTCATAATTGCATGATGGGAAATGATAGGTTGACAATCCATATTTTCTCGCCATATTGTTAGTATGTCATGGTTATGGATGTTTAGACGATCATCATTCTTGGCAGGTTCATATTTTTTTTACCAGAAGGATCAATGAAGAGAGAAGAATTAGACTGTAAGGTCCATGGGCAATTATATCTACATTGGGGTTTGGAGGCTTTCATACAGAGACATGTCGTCTCTTTGCACTTTGTATGGCATTGTACCCGATTGAGGAGCTCTATGTAGTCCTTAAATGGATGTGAAGTAAGGAGAGTTGTTGTATCTTTTAAACAAGGGTCATCCTCAATGCATCGGTGCATGTGTAGATTTGTAGTATGGTCACTTCAGGGATTCCAAGCTATTACATATTTGTCAAAGAAACCCTTAGCATAACTTATTTGTATGGCGGTTTTATGGTGTTTATTTTTTGTTTTTGCTCCTTTATATAATCCATAAAGGAATTATGCCATCTCGATAATTTCATACAGTGTTCATGGTGGGATTAAATATGAATTTGATATGGAAAAGAATTCTATGAACCTAAGTGGTGGATACCTTGCCAAATAGAATATATGTAAGATTATAGAGTATAAATACATATATTTGGCTATATATGGTTTTGCTTAGAATTGAATACTTCTCAATATAATGATTGTAGTTGTAACTAAATGAAATATTTATATTTTGTATCCATGTACAACCTTTTGTTGTTTTTGAATTTCTATATTACACACCTCTATTTTTAGTATGAACCAGTAGTGTTGTTCAATGCATACGAAATGAACTTATTCCAATTCTCTGTTAATGAATATTTGAATATGTTAACGGAATTTCTACTTAAATTATTATGGAATTTCAATTATAATTCAAGATGTAATCATTTTTTTTTAAGTTCGAGAACTATTTTACATTTGATTGTCTACCATGAAAGAACTATATTAAAGACCCCATTTTTTACAAAGTAGATAAGCTAATAAATAATGCTCACAATGTTTTATTTTAAATTAGTAAAACAATAAAGAATGCTTATCAGAAAGAAAAAAAAAGAAAAAAAAAGTTTAAGGTTTATTTATTAAAAGTTTAATTTGTTAGATTTAATTGGTATCAATTCTTATTTTCAAATATCATATAATTCAATATAATTATATTGAGATAATTGTTTGAAACTTTGAGTTCGTATCTTCTTGTTGTAATTAGATTGTTGCATGCACAGTTCGGAGACAACTTTTATGTTTTTGGCCAGGAAGGACTCAATCTCATTTTATATTTTTAATTTATTTTTGTTATTTTTTTCCAATGAAAATTAATTCGTTGAGAATCCATCTCAATACTTTTTCACATAATGGATGATATGGGAGTGGAAAGCAGCAGCTCGAAGGACTCGTAACCAGGCTTGAACTTGTGACCTCTCCCCAAACTGAGAAAGTGTGCGCACGTCTTATCATGCAAACTATCCCTCGTGACTTAATTTCTATTATTCCTATTAAAGAAAAATCTGCAACATCAATTTTGCGGGAATTATAATCAAAATTGTTCTTTTTATTATGTTTGTCAGAATTAATAGGAATTTCTCATGCCCAAAGTCCCGTGAGACTCTACACATTGTTTAGTTGTGTTATGTTAAAGTTTTAAATATGCATGGATTAATACAACATTAGTTATAGGTGATGGAGAATTGCGGTGCCGGAATTTTGAACTATCTATAGGTCGGCTAACAAGGCGTGAGGTTTACAATAAAAATATAAATGATCATAGAACAAGTATGAGATGACGTAAGGGTTGTTTGATCGAATTAATTGGAATAGTAAGACGGCAAGATTATCTGAACTTTGAAAGCTGAGCGAAGCAAATCTTCCGTGAGAATTTTGGATTCTACAAAGGCAATGGCCAGGCAACTCGACTGCAAGACTCATTCTATGATTCTAAGGCATTTGTCAGTAACTTCATTAAAGAAATGGATCATATGCCAGAAAATATTTGTTAAGTGTACAACGTATTATATCCCTTTGGACGGATTCACGCGGCTTTGAACAAAATCAACGGCCATTCACGTGGCTTTGAACAAAATCAGCTTTGGAATTTAGATATCATAATCCCGCAGGCGGTTCTGTCCGGAGATTGCCGTGTAATTTCCATTATTTTGTGGACGGTGGCAGAGTCCCACCTGCGCCTGTAATTTTGAGTATTTCGAAATTTGTTTCCCACTGTTTTTAGATTTTCTGCTCGAAATTTGTTACTTGATTTGTTTAGATGGTTTTATTGGTTTGTGTGTAGATGGTTTTAATGTAAAAAGATAAAAAAGATGATTTTAGAAAACCTGTTAACCAGTTGACAGGCTTTCTAGAAAACCTAACATTAAAAAATGCCTTTATATAATTATTTATTTTTAATAAGTATTTAAAATGTAATAATGGAATATATATATATATATTTCACTCCAGCCTCATTAGTTGTTTTATATTGATCTTTTATCTCTGTATTTCTCATAACATTGATGAGAATCATAAAAAGTTTTAAAAAAAATTCTAGAGTACATAGGTGACTAAAACAAACAAATAGAGGGCTTCAATATCCACTTAATACAATGATTTCATCTTAATATTCATAAACTGTGTTTAGGACAAAAAAATATTATGTAACTAAAGCATAGAGATTCGGTCGGCTACATTGTTGAATTCTCTGTGAACATGAATAAAGTTGAACTTTTCAAAATGTTCTTGTAGCTGCCTGATCCTCTCTTGCAATGATAGTAAATATAAACAGTTCAATCTTGAGACGCCTTTTATCCAGCCAATGGTAGATTTAAAGCGCCCTGCCATCATCAAATTACTCAAAGATAACTTGGATGCAAGATATAACAGTCCTCATAAACCTTGAAGTTCATCAAAGATAACTTGGATGCAAGATATAACAGTCCTCTTAAACCTTGAAGTTCATCTTTCATATTTGTACCACCTCTTCCAGCAAAAAAAAACTTTGTAAAAGTGGTTGCTATTTAATTTAATAAATAAGTCAACTTTGCATCTATTTCCAGAGGTTGAGCCATTGAAGAACTCAATGGGAAAGTCATCAAAATAGAGAGGACTTAAAATATAATCTAACTTGTCAAGCTCTTCCTCATCATGTGCTTCATGTATAGTGTGAAATTTTTTATTAACTATGGTTGTCTCTTGTCTAATTCAGTTATCAAACAACAACTTATTTCGATATTTCCAGATTCCCTGATACACAAGAAAAGGAATATGTTTCTTCTTTGAAAATTTGATAAACCAATTCGACATATTTTTTCTAAACCCTGATCTCCCCATTCATCGTGGATCAAACAGGGTGCAAGGATCTCTTTTCATATAAACTTTGAAACGGAACACTGAGAAAAGAGGTGCTCTGTTGTGTTTTCATCGTTGAAACAAAGACTACAAGTTGTAGGCCCGATGCCTCCCCTACGGTAGAAGTTAACCCCTGTAAATATGTTGTCCATCAAATATAACCACATAAAGCAAATGATTTTGCTTGAAACATTTACCTTCCATATTGCTTTGTACCACCATCTACTCTCTCCTTTGTATTTATTTTTAATAGAGATTAAAATGTAATAATCATTGTTCAAGTTTTAATAGTGTATGCTTATTTATTTAAGTTTGTTGTTTTTTCTCTCTTTTGAAGAATCTTTGACGTTTTTTTTCACTTAATTGTTTCTAAGACAAACTCTCTATACGGAAATCTTATTTCCATAATCTACCTCATTCCACCGAAAACGTAACATTCATTCTTTATAACTTAATTTAATAAACTTCATTCTTTACATTATAGTTAAATTTAATTTTAATAATTATACTTTTTGTTTCTAGCATATTAATATTTAGTAATCAAATTTTTATATGAACACGGTAGGTTGTGTTGTAAATAAGAGAGTTTTATATATCAATTTAATATCTGATTTTATGTTAATTTTAAAACTAGATCATTATTATTATTATTTTATAATATTTCAATTTAAATTCAATTAAATTAGAAACTACTAATATTAACAAATGCAAAATTATATAATTTCAAAAATATAACTATTATGTAGTTTGAAAGGTGTACAAGAACTTTGAATACATTGAAAATTTAAGAATATAGACATTGGTAATCCAATTGCAAATATAATAACCTAGTTCACATGATGAAGTGGGTTAATGCACTCACTTATGTTTCGCTCATTGATTTAGAAACAATATCAAAAGTTACATAAGTGATATTCTTTTTGTTGAAGGAATCAAAGTTACATGATAGTAGTGTTTGTAGTTGGACAATACGTGGAACCATAAGTTATATGTGTGGGCACTTAGAGGCATGAAATCCCTTGCAAGAGAAAAACCATGATAGTGCTCTCCCTAAATATCAGAGGGGTGCCCCCGCCCCTTAAAACAACTTCCCTGCGCAGGTTGTTAGATAGGACTCATCATAATATCCTTTTTTTACAAGAAACTTTGGTCGATTATTCGAAGGCAAGATCCTTTATGAACGTCTTATGTCTTGCTTGGTTCACTAGCGTTGTCAGCTCAGTTGGAAAGTTGGGGGGTTTATTGGTTACTTGGGACCCGAAAGTTTAGGAAAGATGGTGTTTGATGAGTATAGGTACCTTCTTCCTAAGAACCATAGGTATCATACTACTGAAAAACATCTTTTCAATGGGAAAGAAGAGAGTGGTTTAAAACCACGAATAATGACACCTCACCTATGGAGGTTGGAATATAATAGAAATCGTCAAGGTACTCAATTTCATAATGTATCGTAGATCGTGTAATGTTTTGAATGTTTATTTTAATCATTGAATTTATTTAACCGTATTTGATAATTATTTTTGTGATTTCTTTTATGCTTTATGAAGGCCGCAATCATCATGAAGGTATTAATAATGGGCTTCCACGAGGAATGAAATATGATCCTGCTCAATTCATGAGGTTTCCCTACTATGAGGAGCTAAAAATACCTCATTTGTTTGATACAATGCATATCGAGAAGAATCTGACTGAAACGTTATGGTGAATCATAGATGGTAGGAGGGACAAAAACAAAATTGTCAAAATTTGTACTAACATTCAAGAAGCCAATCATGCAATGCGAAGTGATCCGATATTCAAATAGATCAGATGGACTACTAGACCGAAATAACCTTCCATGGTTATTAGCAGAGAAACAAAGCAATTATGTAAAAGAGGTCATTCAAAGAATTAAATTTCCCACGAGTTTTGCTTCAAACATAAAAAATATCTTAACGAAGAAAGACGAATTTTGTGGGGTAAAAACACATGATTGACATAACTTCATTAAGGTAATAATTTTGGTATACACATTATATATACTGACCTTATATATATATATATATATATTCTTGTCTACTTTGGTCGAAACAAATAACGATTCATTTTGTTGTTACAGTATGTTCTACCACTATCTCTCCTAAACGACTTTGACAACAACGACAAACAAGTT
>SNQJ01S0202855.1:0-11333 GCA_010110895.2 Picea sitchensis | reverse complement strand
AGGGGGAAGGTGGAGGAGAGCGTGAGGCCCCAGGAGTTAAGAATTAGGAGTTCTGCAGGGTCAAAAGGTTGGTCATCTTTGGTCCAAGGATGGAGCTAGAGGGTTTCTTGAAGGTTCAAGAGGATGGTGAACCAAAGGATGGCGGGGGTGGAGGGGAGTGAGTGAAATAATCTCCTGTTTCATTATTTCCATAGTTTCATGTTGAGTATTTGGCATCGTGTTTATGATGCTACCCTGATCTCGATGAGCTCTCCACATATGTTGTGTGGCATGATCCCAAATATCAGAACTGGTAGCGCAGCTGTTGAAGAGGTGTTCCACAGTATCCTCATTTTGATTGCATAAGTGACAGATCGAAGGGCCAATAAATCCTCTTTTTTGAATATTGTCCCAAGTTAGGATCTTGTTCTCTAAGAGGAGCCGGTGGAAAGTGGAGATTGTTTTCCAGAATTTGGATTTCCAAATTGCGGTCCAGATGGGATCGTTTGGTATAGATTGAAATACCTCCTCTAGAGCGTATCCTTCTTTGAGATTGAAGTTTTTGCTGGGTGAGTTCCCCCATCGAATAATGTCGAGGTTATTTCTTACACAGATTCTTCGAGGAGCGAGTTCCCGAGTCCAGTTCTGCAGTTTGCATTTTTCTGCTATCTTTAGGTTCTGATGTGGGGATTTCCAGGTTCTCCAGGAATGGTTCTTTGGATTGGCTACCCACATGTCTACTACTTTAGCTGTGGCGAGGTTTTGTATTTGGTTTTCATAATGTAGAAGAGTTTTGTTTGATTGAACAGGTGGTAGTTGTTTCCAGGAGTCAGTCCAGAACCTAGCAGTTTGACTATTTTTTATTTCCCAGAAGGCATGCTCCTAGATAAGTAGTATGTTTTGCGAGGCAACATACCAAATGTTGGAGACTTGAAGTTTTTCTTGCATTCGGATCTAGTGTGATTGTTGGATTTCTGGTACATATCTGTGTTTCTAAAGATGGGCCCATATTTGTGTTGGATTTTTGATCCATCTCCACCAAATCTTTTCTCCCATAGAGTTGTTGAGTTTTACAGGGTTGCGGAGGCCAAGACCTCCCAGGGCTTTGGGTTGGTAGACTTTTTCTTAGTTGACTAGAGCCCATTTGTTATATAGGTTGTGGCCATGCCAAAGTAAGTTTCTCTAAATATTTCAAATTTTCTTTATGACTGATTGAGGGGCTGCAAGAGAGGAAAAAAGATAGGCGAAAATGGCTTCAAGAACAGATTTAAGGAGGGTGATTCTAGCTAGGAGATTGAGTGAGTGAAAGGTCCAACTGCTGATTCGGTTGGAGATGGAGAGAAGGAGAGAGTCCCATGAGAGGTTGTGGGATGCCGAATCTGACAAGGGGAGGCATAAGTAGTGAGTTGGTAGGGAGCAGACTAGAATGGATATTAGCTAAGAGACATGTTGTTGGACAACTTTGGGGGTGTTGAAGAAGAAAATATGTGATTTTTCTAGGTTAAAGGAGGTTCTAGTGGCGTCACTGAAGTCTAAGATGATGGGGTTGAGCTTGTTGGCTTCTTGCACCATGAGGGTGTTCCTAAGCATGGTGTCATCTATGAATTGACTATGGGAGGCCACAGGTTGAAGCCCATGAAGGGGGAGGCCTTGCAAAGTTCCATTTTCTATGGAGGATTTTATGTAATGTACCAGACCCTCTACCATTATTAAAAAGAGAAAGGGGGAGAGAGGGCCCCCTTACCTTATTCCCCATGAGGGGGAGAAGGGTTGGGAAGGGGTTCCATTAACAAGGATTGAGAGAAAGGTGGAGGAGATGAGGTTCAAGATCCAGTCAATCCAGTTGGTGTAGAAGCATAATGATGTTAGGACCTCTTTTATATAGTGCCAACTTAGTCTGTCAAAGGCTTTGGAGAGGTCAAGCTTGAGAAGCATACCTGGTGTATGTGTTCTTTTAAGCAAATGAATGACCTCATGGACCAGAATAACATTGTCCATAATTTTTCTTCCTTCAACATAGCCCAACTGATCCTTTGAGATGATGAAGGGGAGGATTGGCTTAAGTCTGAGAGCTCTTACTTTCGAGATGATTTTGTAGATTAAATTGCAGAGTGTTATGGGTCTGAAATTTTTCAGGTTGGTAACCCTTTATTCTTTGGGTATAAGGGTGAGTAAGGTGGCGTTGAGGGCTGGGAGGACTTTTCTAGAGCTGCGTGACTCCTCCACCAGTTGCCAGACTTTTTCTCTTAGCATGGGCCAACATGAGAGAAATAAGTCCGTTGTGAAGCCATCAAGCCCTGGAGCCTTACCTGTGGGTAGCTCTTGTATGTCCTGATCCAACTTAGCTTGAATTATGGGGTTCATGAGCGATTCATTTTGTTCCTGAGGGATGAGTGTTAGAATATTGGTTGTCACTCTCCCAATTGCGTTAACTCGATTCACCGATGGCTCTGAGAGGAGGTCTTGGTTGTAATCAGTGAGCTCCTGAATGATGTCCCTGTGGGTGAGTAGGGTGTTTCCCTCTGCATTTTATATCTTAGTTATGCGGTTGATGAAGCGCCTTTGGATCGTAGAGAAGTGGAAGAATTTTGTGTTTTTTTCCCCTTCTTTTAGCCATTGAATTTTGGATTTTTGTCTCCAGAGTATTTCTTCTTGTTTTAGTCTTTCTTCCAATTATTGCTTATTTTGATGCTCCTCCTACTGTTGATTTTGGGTCTATCTAGTTTGGATGGCCATCTCTTGTAGGCCTTCAAGTTTTTGTTCCAGGAGTTTTCTCTCTTGGAAGATTTTTCCAAAGACTTATTTGTTCCACTTCCGTACTTGCTGCTTAAAATATTTGAGCTTCTACTAGAAGCAGTACATTTTGGTTCCCCGTTGAATCTCTATCATGTCCCACCAATGACAAGCCGAGTTTTGGAAGTCTAGATGTGAAAACTAGAACTTTTCAAATATGAAGGGTTTGAGCTTGGGGGAGGCCATAGTGTCAACCCATAGATGAATAGGCCAATGATCTGAGCCTGGTTTTGGAAGGATGTTGGATTCAATTAGTGGGCCTTCCAAAAGAAGTGTCTCTGAGAGAAGAAAGTGGTTGAGCCTGTAGGCGATTTGTTGGGGGCCAGTTCACTTGTTCGTCCAAGTGAAGGTTCCATTTCCATTTTCTATGTCTACCAGTTTGTGAAGATCCAGAAATTCCTAAAATTTTGTGCTATCTTATTCCAGTCTTTTCTTCTTGCCTCTTTTTTCCTCGAGAGTGAGGATCATGTTGAAGTCTCTGCCCACTATCCATCTCTGATTTTTGGCTATGGAGCTAAGGTAAGCTAGGTTATGAAGGAAAAAATATGTTTCCTTATGATCTGCGGTCCATAGGCATTGGTGATCCATCCATCTTTATCTGAGCCTATTGCTCGATAATGGGTTGTGAGAAAGCCTGGTGTTGAGAGGCCTTGGTTGAGAATGACCGAGTTTGGGTTCCAAAGGATAGCCAGGCCGCCTGACGCACCTTTTGATTCTGTGTGGTATGAGTTACAGTTGTGCCAAAATTTTTTGAAGATATCTTATGCGGTCTGTCCTGCGCATTTTGTTTCTTGGAGGAGTAGGATATCTAGGTATTTTGTTTTGTTGCAGTTGTGGAGGATACTTTTCTTGGATCTTCCATTGAGGCCCCTGATGTTCCAATTGATGACTTTCATGATTTAATAGTTTGGTGAGTGGGAGAAGGATCTCTCCGAGAGCTTTCTTATCTATCCTGAGTTGATCATATAGTTGCTAGCTTCCTTGATGAGTTGTTGCATTGTTTTCCTGCCCCTCCTTTTGTTCTCTTTTGTGTTTCTTCTTTGATCTGGGTTAGGATCTCCTCTTATGCAGAGTCGTAAGGTTTCCCCTGCTAACGAGTCTGGAAAGACTTCGTGAACTTTCCTTAGCTGATCTTCGGGTAGGGTGTGTAGATATTTCTTATTGATAGCTTCTTCAACTCTATCGAGGTCTATTCCTACTAGGTCATGTTCATTCATTGTCATGACTGTGTCTTCCTCCTTATCTTGTGCTTTTCCAGAGTCTGAGCGGATTGGGGAGTGGCTCAAGGTTTCTTGGGTTGGGTCCTCCTTTGGTTGTCGACTTTCCTTATCGTCGGTACCATGTGCTCCTATTGCTTTATGGGGGTTTTCCACCTCATTTGTTGCTGGTAGATTTGTTGGGGAATCAAAGGAGTTGGTGTTGGGGTTTTTCTGGCTATTATTGGCTGTTGTTTTCTTCTGTGTTTGCTTTCTATGATTCTGCACCTGGGTGAAGCCATCTTTTGGGTTTTCTTCCTCGACTGGCTTGGGGGGGGCATTGAGGGGGAAGTCTCTGAAGAGATGTCCATGCTCATGGAATTTTTTGAATCTGAATGGTATGTTCTCGTAATCTATTTTCTATGCCCACTCCTCATCTTGGTATTCCAGGGTTATAATGCCTTGGAGGGATTTGGATGTGTCCATATAAACATAGATTATAGAATAGGAGGTGTAGTTCCTTTGCTTAGTGGCTTCTGAGGACTTGACATGCTTACCTAGAGTGTTTCCTATGCCTTATAAGATTTCTTATAACCAAAATTATTGAGGAGAGGAATAGAGATGAATCCATACTGGGGTGTAAGTAAAGTTCTCTTTCTTTGGGCATAAGTGTTCAGTCCAGAATCACAGATATAGCCCAGATGAGTTTTAGAAGTAGGGTACTCCTTCAAATACATAGTCTTGGTCCTCCATTTTGTAGAATATAACTCTGAAGAATCCCTTAGAGCTCAGCTGGAGCTCATAGTATCCCTTGGGGCTCCACCAAGCTTTGATCCAGTGAGCTAGGTCTCTTTTCGAGGGGGAGAGGCCTAGGAGCTTGCCTATGAGGGCATGGTCCCTCATGAACTGGGTGTGCTCTCCTATTCTGTTGGTTTTTATAATGTATCATAGTGCCTTTGGGGTCTGCGGAATGCATTTTCCTGTTAGCCATCCACGATCTTCTTTTGGATGCGAGGTCATTGCATCCATGTTCGTGCCCATGCCTCTATTCATTTCGTCCTGCAATAACAATTCTCACAGATGTTGTGGAGGTTAGAATGATGGTATGTGTGCGTGAGCATCCTACGGGTCATTCGCTACAATGGTGCGGTATGAGGGGGCTTATGCCCCCTCTTCAATGGTCATTTTGTTGCGTCGGTCAGATCTTTAGTGAAGAGTGCGTCAGATGTTTGCAGAGGTGTTCAACTGAGAAGACGGGGGATTCGAGAGAGCATGAAACCCTAGTTGCAGAGCTTCTCATTTCAAGAGAGTATGAGAGTTCAAAATAACATCACAATTAATTCAATATAGTATTCATCATTAATATGTGATAATGTTTTGTCAAATTTTATTCAATTAATTATTCATATTTGTTTTTGTTTTTCATTTTCCATGTCCACCTTCTTTCGTGATATACATCTTGCACCCAACACTTCTGTCATATACATTTTGCACCCAACAATTAGGTGGGTTGGCCAACTCACATCTTGCACCCAACACTTTTGTCATATATATTTTGCACCCAACAATTAGGTGGGTTGGCCAACTTGAGGGTTGGTGGACTCACTAGATCACATTCATAGTCATGATTATGTATCATAGTCCCACCAACAACAACATGAGAATTAATAATTTATAGAATATTATAACATTGTCCCAATATTTATAGTAATTTATATAATGCTATAACACTTTTTATTTAAATAGTAGTATAAACAATTATTTAAATTTTATTCAATATTATTTTTAGTGTTTTTAAATGTAATTTTGAAATTTTGAAATTTTGATTTTGTATATGATAATAAAGGTTTATACCTTGAAATTGACCATTCTTGACTCTAGAGTTAAAATGGATATATACTTGTATACACTATTTTATATTAATATTAATATTAATAAATAAACTATAATATTAATATTATAGGATAGATAAACTATATCTATCATATAATATTAATATTAAATATCATATTCATTATTAATATGTGATAATGTTTTGTTAAATTTTATTTAATTAATTATTCATATTTATTTTTATTTTTCATGTCCCCTTGTGATATAAATTTTGTACACAACACTTACATTATATACATTATATACACATACCACAACATGAGATTTAGTAATTTATAAAACATTATAACAATGTACCAAAATTTATAGTAATTTATATAATACTATAACACTTTTTATTTAAAGAATAGTATAAACAATTATTTAAATTTTATTCAATATTATTTTTAATGTTTTTAAATGTAATTTTACAATTTTGATTTTGTTTATGATAATAAAGGTTTGCACCTCAAAATCTATAGAGTTAAAATGGATATATAGATGTATATACTATTTTATATTAATATTAATAAATAAAATATAAAATAAAATTAATGATATATATCCTATAATATTAATATTAAATATAGTAGTCATTATTAATATGTGATAATGTTTTGTTAAATTTTATTCAATTAATTATTCATATTTGTTTTTATTTTTCATATTTGACCGAATCATGGGTTAACATTTATAGTCATGCTTATGTATCATGGGGCCAACTCACTTCAACATGAGATTTAGTAATTTATAGAATATTATAACATTGTATCAAGATTTATAGTAATTTATATAACTTTTTATTTAAATAATAATATAAACATTTATTTAAATTTTATTCAATATTATTTTAAATTTTGGAATTTTAATTTTGTTTACTATAATAACGATTTGTAAGTGGAAAATGATCTTTTTGACTCTAGAGTTAAAATGGATATACACTTGTACATACTATTTTATATTAATATTAATAAATAAACTAGAAAGTAAAATTAATGATATATATCCTATAATATTAATATTAAATATGGTATTCATTATTAATATGTGAAAATGTTCTGTTAAATTTTATTCAATTAATTATTCATATTTTTATTTTTATTTTGATCTTTCATTGTTCCGTGATATACATCTTGCACTGAACACTTTCATCATATACATTTTTACCCAACAATTCTGTGATACACATTTTGCAGACATCACTTCCCTCACTTCTGTCATTTGCAATTCAATCCCGGACCACTCGAACTCACAAGTGATATCGACCCCGGACCACTAGAACTCACAAGTGAAATCGACCCAGACCACTCGAACTCACAAGCTTCACTGTACCCGAACTGCCCAAATTCACTATAGACAAGATCACAAGCTTCAGTGTACTTGAATTGCCCAACTATAGACAAGATTGTAACTGAACTGCCCAAATTCACTATAGACAAGATTGTAGCTTGTTAAGTAAACATTTAAGGGTGTGAGGCCTATTACTTAAACATTTAAGGTTCACTATAGACAAGATTGTAGCTTGTTAAGTAAACATTTAAGGGTGTGAGGCCTATTACTTAAACATTTAAGGTTGTCAGAATAGTCCAAGGGGATATGTAAACATTTAAGAAAGAATGCGTATGGGAGGCCTCTTTACCTACGTTAAGTACTTAATAATAATAAATAATAATAATAATAACAACAGTACAACAAACATAAAAATATTTATAATTAACAAAACTTATGATAAATTTAGCTAGCACAAAATGCTAAGACAAACATTCCAACCAATGCTACCATTAATCCACCTTCTAGAAATGCATAAGAAAATATATGATTCAGAAAGACACTATATGATCAAAAAAATTGGACATGCTAACATATAAAACATTGGGAATAATGAAGGCATTGTACCAAGATTTATAGTAATTTATATAAACATTTATTTAAATTTTATTCAATATTGTTTTTAATGTTTTTAAATGTAATTTAGGAATTTTGATTTTGTTTATGATAATAAAGGTTTGTAAGTGGAAATTGACCTTTCTTGACTCTAGAGTTAAAATGGATATATACTTGTACATACTATTTTATATTAATATTAATAAATAAACTATAAAGTAAAATTAATGATATCTATCCTATAATATTAATATTAAATATCATATTCATTATTAATATGTGATAATGTTTCGTTAAATTTTATTCAATTAATTATTCATATTTATTTTTCATTTTTCATGTCCCCTTGTTCCGTGATATACATCTTTCACTGAACACTTCCGTCATATACATTTCTGTGACACACATTTTGCAGACATCATTTCCGTCATTTGCAATTCGACCCAGACCAATCATTTGCAATTCGACCCGGACCACTCGAACTGGTAAACTTCACTATACCCAAACTACCCAAATTCACTACAGACAAGATTGTAGCATGTTAAGTAAACATTTAAGGGTGTCTGTGTAAACATTTGAGAAAGAATAAATAATAATAATAATAATAATAACAACAATAGTACAACAAACATAAAAATATTTATAATTAACAAATATTAGGATAAATTTAGCTAGCAGAAAATGCTAAGACAAACATTAGAACCAATGCTAGTATTAGTCCACCTTCTAGCAATGTATAACAAAATATATGATTCAGAAAGACTGTGTACGATCAAATTTTTTGGATATGCTAACATACAAAACATTGGGAATAGCTAAGCATGCAATAAGACCTCCAACAAATATTTGTGGTCAAAGGAAAAACTAATAGGAAGTCAACGAATTATAGATAGCTATAGTCCCTCTATAGTTATCTCACTTCTATATTATTCAAACAACATGGTGAGGCTATGCTCACTTCTATATTATTCAATGAAGACGGATTACATCTTTATATAGGAAAAGACTCTATCAAGTCGGTTACATGCAAACCAAAGACAACTAGACTCTCAACTATGAACTGACTCTTAACACGCCTACTACAACTGATTCTCACAACTGAAGCTTATAACTGGTGCTTACAACTGACGCTTACAACTGGCGCTTACTTCATTATTTCCAAGTCTCCCCCTTAATGGAGAATGGATTGACTTCTATACCTAACATCTCCCTAAACAACTACTCAAATTAATCTTTCTACAAAACATGATGAAATATCAACATTTCACTAATTATTACAATACACACAAGAGTTATTTCATTTGACTGTAACTTTTCTCTAACAAAATGATCTTGAGCTTCAACATGCTTGTCCTTGCATGAAAAATAAGATTCTTTGCAATATTGATTGAAATTTGATTATCACATATGATGATATTAGGTTCCTTTTGTTCTTCTCAACATCTTGAAGAGTCTTCTTAACCAAACAACTTCACAAGTTGTTGCACACAAAACTTTATATTATGCTTAGGTAGAAGACAAAGATAGAGTAGGCTATTTTTCATTACTCCATGAAACACCCCAGATCCAATGCTGAACGAATATCCAGTGGTTGATCTTCAATCATCAGTTATAACCCAATGAATAACTTTTGTCAACTCAACGCTCCGGATGCATCGGTATATTTAATACCATAATCAAGTGTACCTTTTAGATACTGATAAGAGGCTTAGTGAAAATATCAACAACATTTTCACTAGTATTACAATACACAAGAGTTATTTCATTTGACTGCAACTTTTATCTAACAAAATGATACTGAGCTTCAACATGCTTTGTCCTTGCATGAAAAATAAGATTCTTTGCAATATTGATTGAAATTTGATTATCACATATGATGATCGTAGGTTCCTTTTGTTCTTCTCCAACATCTTGAAGAAGTCTTCTTAACCAAACAACTTCACAAGTTGTTGCACACAAGGCTTTATATTATGCTTCAGTAGAAGACAAAGATAGAGTAGGCTATTTTTCATTACTCCATGAAACACCCCAGATCCAATGCTGAACGCATATCCAGTGGTTGATCTTCAATCATCCAGATTGCCAACCCAATCAAAATCTGAATAACCTGTCAACTCAACATCAGATGCATCAGTATATTTAATACCATAATCAAGTGTACCTTTTAGATACCTGAGTACTGCCTTTGTTGCATTCCAATGGATTTCATGAGGTTTCGCCATGCCTCATTTGCCTCTTACTCCTGATCTCTCTCTCGCAGATCTATTATTTGACCACAGTGCCAAATCTTTACTCGGAGGCTTCAGATTCCCGTGCCTCTCTTCCTCTTGCAGCAAAATGCCTGTTAGTTCTTCAAACGTAGGAGGTTTCTCCCTTGCTGCAAGCCCTGTTATGAACATATGATAATCTTCTAGCATACCAATTAAGGTAATAATGACCAGATCAGGGAGGTTTCTCCCTTGCTCTTACACCAAATCTGTGAACTTGCACCAGATCCGAATGCTCATGCTATACGTGCACGATTTTCACCTCCACGCATGCAAAACTCATGAAAAACTTTATGATTTTCCTTTAAACTCCACGCATGCAAGCTATAATCCTTCTCCTTGTATACTAAGCACAAACTCATGCAAGCAACTCGTGACTTCCCAAACAAAAGTGAAAAACGGAACTGTATTTTACCTCTTCAACGGAATTTCAGTAAATGGAGGAATGTACCAAACGGATTTGCTCACGCCCCTCTTCACAAGCTCTTGGATTTAGCAAAGCTCGCCCTCTTGACTTTTATAAACTGGTCACCGGATTTCTCACAAATCCTATTCAACGTTTCTCATGCTATCCACGCCCTCTCCCCGTGGCTTTGATACGAAGATAAAATATGCGAAACAAACAAACAATACGGTGAGGCTATGCTCACTTCTATATTATTCAATGAAGACGGATTACATCTTTATATAGGAAAATACTCTACCGAGTAGGTTACATGAAAACGACAACTAGACTCTCAACTATGAACTGACTCTACAATGACTCTCACAACTTACGCTTACAACTGGTGCTTACTCCATTATTTCCAAGTGAATTAAGAATGTTAGAGTAATTTGTCATTTACATGCCATGGTTATGCAAATGATGCATGCGCGTGTTTTCCTATCCTTCATATCTACAAACCCGAGCATCCGGGTAGACTCTTCCTGCTCTGCAGAAATAGCCGTCCTCAGGAGCACAGTGTCTGTCCTCAGAGCACACACAGAGCCCTTCCAAGGCACATCCATCCTTCACTGTAACCAACCCTTCTTTCCCTGTTCCCATCATGGCATCTGTCCACTCATTCGACATGAATCCCTCGGGATCGTATTTTGTCTTGGCTTTCAAGAAATCCTCGGCTTTACTATACTTCTCCATGACTCCCACAAATGCAATATTTCGATTCTTGCCCCAGTGAGGACTACCTCCATATTTGAACAAACCCATCTGCTCAATCTCTTCCAACACATCTTCGTTTAGCCTGGGAGTCATGGGATCTCGAGAACGGTAATAAGTGAAATCCAGGTCCACAGAATCCTCGTCTACGCCTAAATATGCAGTGGAAGCTTTCACAAAGCGCAT
>SNQJ01S0202854.1:0-16724 GCA_010110895.2 Picea sitchensis | reverse complement strand
ATGGTCCCCTTTATGTGTTAGTATTATTGGAATTTAGAAATGAAATGTTAGGGTTTCTTACTATGGCGTTTTGAAAGCTCATGATGTTGATAAGACCCACTGGATGGAACATCCTAGAATTCTGCACAATCATTTACTAAGAGTTAGTTGAATGAGAAATCGTTGAGTCAGGATTTATGAACAGGCCTTAGTTATGCGAGTCCTTTAGTCGCACCTTCGGCGAAGCAAATTTGTTCTTCTTATTTATGTCGCCTTGATTGTGATGTTGGTTGATTAGTTCTTTGTTTGGCGGATAGCAGAACACCTCCATGTTCATCCCGAGCGATGCATGCAGCCACGAGACCTTAAATGGTTAAAAACGATGGGAAACCGGTCTTGAGCTTGATTATGAGGTGGAAGGTCCCTAACGCGAGGGGTTAGGACGGGCGGGATGTCAGTCGTATATAGTGGTCAGCTTTACTTTTCACTGGGTGCCTGCGTTGCGCACCCTCACCTTTGGTTGTGTAGTGATAGGTCGTTTAAGAGGCGTTCAGCGTTAAATTGTTGAACTCGTGTTGAAATCTGGTGGCGTCGGTAAAGCGGCCAGTAAGTCAAGTATGTTGTTACTTCCACCTGCGGCGCTACACCTTAGCACCCAAAACAAAAATTCCTATCACTCGAAGGCAGTTGAAATGCGTAGCAGAGCCGATTCGTTAAATTGGTGTAATTCAAATTTGATGTTTTCAAAAAGCAATAATTTGTCTCATAATGTCGAAGAAACGTTGAAACCGAAATTGAATCCGAAGGCGAATCACCTATATGTATGTGTATATAAATTTAGATTAATATAAGATGAATACTCAAGTATATATAATTTAGTGAATTTATTAATTCGAGGTTATGCTTTTTAATATAAACTTTAAATTGAAATATGCGGAGAATCTATCAACATTGATGATGAAATATTAGAAAATGTTGATCTTGACAAGTTGGAAGAAAAGATAAGCATTATATAAGATGTCGAACTAAGAATATATATAATAATTATTTAAAGATGAATGATAGCAGCCTGGCTCAGCTTTTACTTTCTCTAGTGAAGTCAGAAAGTTAAAAGCTACATCATTATTAGACATTCAAAGTCGACAAAGGATACAAAGGTGCAACGAAATGTCTTTAACAATATAACTAGTGTGTTAAAAGATTTTGGAAAATCGAAGAAGAAGATGTCCGTGTTGCATTAAGCGTTACAAACAGCAATTGTTTCGGGGAGCAATATAAAAGATTGTTTAACACGACACATGGAAAAAACTTTGGGAACGTCCAGAAAAAACATTACACACAAACATAGAAAATTTTGTTTCCAAATAGATATAAATGATGAATTAGCTTGTTGGACAATGATTTCAAGACAATACAAAGATAGACTTCGAGAAAATGTTAAAGAATTGGCGTGTAATTGTTGGTTGGAAGAATAACGTGTTTCACCACATCTGAGGATGTGTTGTGTCAAAGAATATAACGAAATCAATATGAAGAACATCCAAACATATATTTGCCAAATAGAGTTGTTTAACAAGTTCAAAGAAGAGCACAAAGGAGTTAAAATTTCTACCATCAATGCATTTGTGCAACAAAAACCATGGTTTTGTTAGATTACATCACATATCCATGACCGCGTGTTGTTGTGTTTATCATGTGGAGTTTGAGTTGTGATACGACACTTTTTTGGATTTTGGTAAAAGTTTATGGCGAGATTCACCTCCTCCTTCCACAATTCGTGTTTTATATAGAAATTCTATGTGAAGAGAAGAAGATGATTTATTTTACAAAACAAATGTGTTGGTGGAAAGAAAATGTGATCGTTGTTAAGAAATCTAAGTTTGTTTCATTCAAAGTATCATATTGATACGAAGATGATCAATCATTTTCTAATATAAGAGTCAATTGGAAAAGATATGAATAATTGAACAGCACGACTCCACATTCTTCGAATGTTATTTCCAAAAGTTTATTTGAAGGTAGATAAAATACGTTTGATAGAGTTTTTGAAGAGGTTTGAGGAAGAAATCTATAAATACACCAAACATTAGCATGGAAGCTTTCCGATGTAAGATCTACAATTCAAACAATCATTGAAGTGTTTCCTGGAGACAACTTTACAATGCATGTAGTTGATTTTCTTGAGAGAATACATTATTTGCACAAAATCTGAGTGAATACTATCATTGATCAAGTCACTATATTTGTCCCTTACGTTCTATATAGACATGCTCCTTGAGAAGTCTTCCAAACATACATAGAAAACACCAGCGACAATCGACATGTTATTAAAGAATATCACTTTCATATAAGTGATGATCGAACACAACGACACACGTATGTATACAACATTGTTTTGATAAATTTATGATTAATTGAAAGAACGTGAAATCATATTGATCGACATTGGATATGGTTAGATGGGTGTACGAGTCAGTTCAAATCCTGCACTATCATTGCCAATGGTTATGTCGTCTTCATAAAAATTAAAGATTACACATTGTTGGAATTTTTAGGTAGTCATGGAAAATGAAACCTGACAGTGCGAGGGCATGTATAAAATGAGCACTTGAAAGGTATCATATGAACCCTCATACCGATCGGTTGAATCTTCGAAACAAGTTGTTGAATGGTGCAATATGACGCTAATAGCATGAATATAATCCGTCAAGGGATAATGCGGGTGTGTATATATAAATGTTACACATGTGTATGCAGGAGGATGTATAAATTTGAATGTGTTCAAATTTATATTCAATCTTCAATCATTTTCTTCGGAGATTTCAAGTTAACAAGTTCTTGTCTTAATGCGGGTATTTTTAGCATGTTGGAATAGAAGATATAAATAGATCAATCACATATGAATCCGATAAAATACATGGGACACAAAAAAATACATTCAATTAAAAAAAAGTTTCAAAATGGGTTTACATTTGTCATGAAATGACTCTTGTTTGTTAGGTTTATAGGCGACTCAAAATCCTGAGATATTTACCAGAAAGAAAATCACGGGATATTTAAGCTTGAGACATGTTGAACTTAATGTAAAGGAAAATCACCACTTTGAAGCTTAGAGGAGATAGAATCAAATGAAACTATAGTGTCAGTTGATGGCGATAGAGTTTCTGATCTTCTTAGAGAAGGTAAAATTAAATTGTGTTTAATTTTTCAAATATATAGATATGCGGTAACGATAATCTAACGCGAATTAATTGTTGTACAATATATCCAATATTTGCAGGAGATGTTTTTGTCATGGTTTCACTTGTAGACAACAATGAAAAAGTGAAATATTATTTGATCACGATGCAGTCACAAAAGATGAGGCTATTAGAATTTTTTTGATGATATGATTTTTATATATGAAGAGGATCCATTGTATTGAAATGATATTTTTTCAAGAAACCCATCAATAGATACTCATGTTCACTTTCAAGACTATCGATCATATGTCCCCAAGTTGTCAATATAGTCATTTTGGTATGCGTGGCATAAAAAGTTAATAGAAGTTCAATAAAAAATAAAAATTAAAATGGAAAATGTCCAAAGTGGAGTTATGAACGAATAATTGAAGATGGAATACCGAGCGATGGTTTTAAACAAACTTGGCACATGTACATTCCATAATTGTAATTTTCATTCAAAGTACATTACAGATTTTGGAATGTACATGTGCCAAGTTTGTTTTGACTATCTTCAAACATGTTTTCATTTATGATATTTATAAAAAAATACTATGTAGGAGTGAGACAGCTTAATGAATTTGCATCTTAATTAGTGTTAAAATTATGTTCTTTGGTATTTAAACAAGAATTAATAGAATAACAAGGGAACCAATTATGATCTTGATATATTTGAATAAGAGTAAAAGTACTTACAAATTATAGACCATCATCATATATCCTTCTAAGCATGCCCCTTTATAACATTTGGATGAGACTAATCTTTTTAAAGAAAACATAGTATTAAAGAAGCATAATGATATCAAATTCTCATTGGACATCGTGTGATTGGAAATAAACACATGTTAAGAAAAGTAAAATATAATTTAATTAAATTTATTCTATAGGGTTTACTTGCTTTATAATTTTTACCTTTAAAAAATTTATATTTGATTTTATTCATCTAAAATTTTACAATTGGGTAAAATTTTTATATTTGATTTATTCATGAAACATTTTACAATTTGTGGTATAAATGGTATTCATTAAATATGAAATATTCAATTGAAAATACCAAGCAATGTTAAAAGACTTTTCTTATGTGGAGAACTAAAGATAAATATCATAAATTCGTTTGGATTCATAGAAAGTATAAAAAAAAATGTTTGTACTTAGTAATCAGGTTTCTATACAAGAGACATTGAGTAGAGATTGCAATGTTTAAATAAAAATCTAAGTGGATGAATTGAATATTTACAATGTGGTGTTTTATGGATTTATATAGGGTATAGAGTTGTTTTATTACTTTTCAAAAAAATTGTCAAATTGAGAATGATTTTGTATAAGATTTTAAAAATTAAAGGCTTTTTACATAAAATTGTTCTAATAAAACAAAATTTTATTGAAAACTTTTTTATTCACTTTAAAATAGTATTATATTTAGTGATTTTTTTATTCTTATTTTAATTTAATTTGAAATTGTTAAATCTAAATATAATTGAGTTGTTAATTTGTTTGATTTAATTGAGATTCCTTAATCAAAGTCATGGAACTTGTCACTTCAATGTTTAGTGCAAGATTTGTGATAAGCACTTATTTTTTTCCAGTAAGAGAAGCCTTAAGCACCCCTTTAAAATTCTCCTCAGAACATTGAATTGATAGGTTCCCATGTGAGTTGTTGAACTTATTAACATTGAACTTTGTTTTAGTTTTGTTATAGGCAAGGAGATCTTTAAAAAGTCCTGACTACACTAAGGCCTTAGTTCTATGGGTTTGATGCGAAGAACCTAAAGGTTGTGTTGGGGTGATTCCAAAAAAGTATTGATGGAAAAGGATGTGGAAGCTCCACAAAATCCTCTATAAATGTCAGCTCGATAAAGACTATATCTTGTAATGGTGTTTTATATTAATAGTTGTTATATTATGTCTTTTAATGGTGCTTTATATTAATAGTAGTTATATTATATCTTGTAATTTTGTTTTGTCTGTGTTATCAACCATTATATGTATTATGTATTTACAATAATGTATCTTCATAGTATGTCTATGAAGATACATTATTGTATAATTATTTCTAAAAATACATCTTTTCTATTAAATGTGACATGCAACTGATTTCTTACAAGTAGTTAACCTTGTCAACATGTGATCCAATTTATTTTTCTTGTGATGACCAGTTATGGTCAATGGCCACAATCCCTTTGATTTAGAAATCATCATTAAGCAAAACCAAATACATATAAGGACTAATAAATACTAGTGATGAAAATTAACATAGAGAAACCTTGTATCATTCAAATTCTATATCATTGTGTATTCACTAAGAAACTTACATTTTAACCAAGAAATATATATATATATATATATGAAGCATAATAAATGATAAGAGTCATGAAAACATAAAAATAATACATATTATATAATTGTTAGTATTCTCATTCACTAAATCAGCGATATTGAAATTGTGCACTTTGTTTGTGTTTCCTTCTATATATGCATACTACCATTCTCTTAAGTACATTTGTCACCTAGAATCAAAGCGAAAAAAGTGTCAATATTAGATCCAAAGAGTGAATATAAAATCTAAAAATGTGAAAATGGAATTTTCAAAAGAGTTCCAAAATGCTAATTGTAATTTTTGGGTCAAAGTTAGCATTTTGTGATGTATATAGACATATAATGTGACCTAACTCAAATAGATTTGAACAAGACACATAATTTGCAAAAATCAATTAATATATCTAGTTGGAATACAACATTTTATTTATGTATCTACATGTGACATCAAAATTAAAGAAGAAGAAAATTAGAAAAAATAATTTGTCCTTGCATTGAAAAGAGTTATACATTTCATAAATATTCCAATGAGCATATAAAAAAGGTTCCATACATATAAAATAAAGATTGGAAGTAGGTCTATCACCAAAATGCTAATTTTAATTCTGAAAATGCTAACTTTAACCCAAAAATTTTGTGACAGAAATGAACAGACATATAATGGTGACCTTACTCAAATGGATTTGAACAAGACACATCATTTGCAAAATCAATTAATATATATAGTTGGGAATACAACATTTTATTTATGTATCTACATGTAACATCAAGACAAGAGAAGAAAATTAGAAAAAATAATTTTTTCATTGCATTCGAAAAGTTATACATTCATAAATATTTCAATGAGCATATAAAAGGTTCCATACATATTAAATAAAAGATTGAGTAAGTCTATCAACATGTATCTTCAAGCATTTGTAACTCTATATTATCATGTCAAATATTCACATAAAAAGTCCCATACATATAAAATAAAAGATTGAATTCCAAAATCAAAATAAAATCAAATATGTGCATAAGACAAATTGCCATTTGAATTCCAAAATTATGAAATATATATGTGTAGATATACATTATAATAAAGTCGACATTATAATAAAAGTCACGAATGATGCCAGTTATAATAAAGTCTAACATTATAATGAAAGTCTGAATAGTAACGGTGTAAATACATAAAGTTCCACATCCATTTTAGATGATAACATGGAACAAAGACATTCAGCTCAAAATTTTGGATAAATAGCCGAAGATGGATGCCTTCATACATGAAATTGAAACACCAAAAAAGCGATTTCAAAATTGAAATTTAATTCAAACATGCAAATAATGAAATTTAGAAATTGTAATTAAAAGTAAAATTGACATCCATTTTGTGATGTTTATGTTCTTAGTAAAACAAATTGTCAGTTAGAGAGTTGGGGATTAGATAATAATGAAAATAAATATAAAGCTGTGTATGAAGATAATTCACAAAAATTTCCATCTATTAAGTCATTCTTCCAAAAGAAATACTTATCTCCTTGTGGATAAAGTCAAAATCCTTCCAAAAATTCTCATATTGGATAAAGTCTCAAATCCTTAGAGATGTGAATTCTCATCCCAGTGTTGTTATTTGATCATGTTGCATATCATTTAAAATACTAATCTCGTTAGCTGTTAAAAATATTTCTCATCTTCTCCTCCAATGGTAATATAATCAAATTTCTTGATGCCCTTTCAAACTAAAAAACGAGCATAAATCTCCACGTTAAACAATTCTTTCAAAGACTACTTATTATCTAAAAAGTTGAAATCATCATTTTAAATACCATTTTTTCGAGAAAAATAATTACTTTCTAATTTCTTCCATGGAATAGATGTTCTCATATAATACTTCACCATTCTTGGACAAGAAAGCAAAAAGTACATAAATCTCCATATTAAGCAATTCTTCCAAAAGACTACTTATTATCCTAAAAAAGTTCAAAATCTTCATTTTAAATACCATTCTTCCAAAAATACTTATCTTCTATTTCCTTGATGGAATAGATGTTCTCATATAATACTATGCCATTCTTGGATAGGAAAGGGCATAATTGAGGAAAATTTAAAAACTCTCTTTTAAATTTAATGGGGAATAGAATCCGTTCTCAAATATTCAAACATCTTCAATTTCAAAATTAGGTGTTCATCATGATCTAACCTTAAATAAGTTTGAGATGTACACCATTTAAAATATGTTCTCAAATATTCAAACATATTCAAACATATTCAAGTTCAAAATTAGGTATTCATCCTTGATCTAACCCTATATAGGTTTGAGTGTACACCATTTAAAGACAATGACAGAAACTTATCTAGGGATTCTATACAATTCAAAATAATTGAGGAAAGGCTAAGCTATAAATTTGAATAAACAAAAATTGCATAAAAGTCAGAGCGTACATTTATGAATCATCCCGGAATGGACTCATCATGAATGGACACATCAACCTCCCCTAATCAGGGTTGCTATCAATCCCAGTCTCCCGAGCACCTCTCATGTACTCTCTTCTCCACATTAGCCTATATATCACATTTCAAATTTGAGGTAATAAATTATATTCAAATGATTATATAACACATTAAATTTAAAATGATTTTAATACATTAAATGATACATGTGAACTCCTGCGTTCAAACTCTCCCAATGAATTTGGAACAAGCCACGATGAAATACCGGAGATGGAATAAGATGGAATAAGAGCATGAACAAATGAACTAAGAACTAAATCGAAGATTTAACATGTTCATAATTATACAAAATTATAAATGTTGTTGAACTCTTATTCAAAGAGTGGAGATTGAACAACTATTGAAAAACATACCCGATTCAATCCATCCAAATTCAAACTTGTTGAATCAAGTCCCCTACCAACTGGAGCTTAGTTTAACATATCTCCAAACTGCGATTAGTGGCAAGAAGAACTCGATTATTTCCATAGAAACAAAGATATATATATCTAGAGATTTGAAATAAACTATCATAAAATGCATCCAAATTTTGCTTAAATAGATCACATACCAATCGCAGATTGGTATGTGCAGATTGAGAAACTCCAACCATCCAGAATAAAATTTGGCATACTCAAAGGCTTCTTGTTGAAATTGTATCTAACTACACATCTGTTTTATCAACAAATGTGGCCCAAGAATTGTACCAAATTAAGTGACTCTTCATTGCAACATCAACACCATAGAACATGAATTCCAAATTTTCACCGGTTAGTCACGGCCTCTTTGTCAACCGTGTATTTGGAACTTTCTGAGAAAGTGATGCAAATGTCCTTTTTGGGCGAGGTACTAGAGGTTGTGGAGACCTCGGCAATGCTCCACTTCGATATGCCTTCTAGCGATTATATGTATGTCATTTACCAATACCATAATATTTAGACCGGTGAAGTGGTATAGTCAGGGTGCATGTGCAAGAAAACTCTGCAAAAAATGTCTTGCAAAATGGTGTGGAACCTCATCGTTCCATGACAATTTCCATATGCTTCCAAAAATATATTATCTGGATGTCCATCAAAGTGGGGTGCTTAAGATATTGCACCTTCAATATTTTTCGTTTTGGACCCTCTTTGAAATTGAAAATAGAGATGGTGTCTTCCTTTGAAACTCTATTTTTTCCCATATCTCATTTTAATGGGACCCATCACCTCGACTTTCGCCCGCCTCATTAGATCGACAAAACCATCAGTGGTTGGCCCCATCTTATGATATGCATCCATAAAGTTTCGCAATGAATGCAAAACAATTTGCAGACTTTGTTTTCTCTCCAAAGGAAGTTCAAAGACCACCAAATCATTTTCCAACCTCAACTTTTAACACCGAGCATCACTCAAGCGTCATTGCTTAAGTATTCCCTTCCCGAGGAAGTTCATCATAACCGAAGGATAGGTGGATGTTGATGTAATCTTTTGTTTCTTCATAGCGCGACATCCTACATCCACCTTGCTACTCCCTCTGCCATTTGAATCTTCGTGACTACCACTCTCATTGTCACCCTTGCTCCTAAATTGATTGCCTACACACATTTGAAATTAACTTCAAGATTTAACCTTTTATAAATTTAAATACAACAAATTCAACAAAATAAACAAAATTTAGAAACTTACGAGAAATGTTCTCTAGTCGAGCTATTCCCTACATTCTCAGGTGTAGGAGTGTTGATCATAAACCCTATCCAAAAGGCATCCATAACAGCAGTTTGAAGCGGGGATTACGCAGTTGATATATTTACATACTCGGTTGACAATCTCCTTGGGCGAGATTGTTGGTGCTCACTCGGAGTCTCAGTTGAAGAATGAGTCATTGTTCTTCCTTCACTTGAAATTACCCCTAGAAGCGTTTGAGGAATGTTTGCATAATCTCGTTTTCGACATCACTCCTCGATATCTATCCACAATGCAAAAGTTTATCAATAAAAATCGAGATGTACACAAGTTCAAACAATTAAAAATGTAGAGATAAATCAAAGTTTTAAAAAAATCAAGCCACATAGGTACTTTCTAGCTCATTAGAGAGGCACAAAGGCTGGTCATTCAACAACCCATAGAATCAAATCAACTAAAAGATAAGTAAAGGATCCATAGGCAATGAGGGCAAATTCTTATCCTTCACTCATCACCCATGCACACAAAAACAATGCATTTCCATCCTCAAATTCGTTAAACACCCGAGTAGCCGGTAGTCGATTGACTCCAGAACCGTCTTTTTCGAACCTGGTACGTGTGTGTAGAGGATAAACAGCGAAGATAAAACACAAACTTTTCACAATAATAAAAAAAACCCACATGAAAGTCATTGAAATCATAAGTTGGGTTGACCAAAGAGGATTGCCATTCGGCCCGAGAGGTTTATCATTCACAATCCCCATCAAAGAAAAATCTTGAAAAAACTAAACATTCATCACTTGAATCAATTTGGCCAAGATTTTGGTGTCTTGGATTGCCTGACCAAAAGTGCATTCTACCATATAGACCAATTATACTAAAATTGGTCCATGGTATCCTTAACCGATATCATATTTTATCTAATGGTTTTCATGGTTTAAAGTGATGGCATATTCTTCACTAATATCATTTTCCACCACTTCTTCTACATTGAGTTCAGAATTTCAATTGAATTTTCACCAAACTTAGAAACAGGGTTGTGCGTAAGTTTTCTTTACTTGTTCGTAAACAAACATTACTCCATTAGAGGATTGGCTAGGTTAGAGTTAGGATTAAGCATCTAAAGCAGTTTGCCATTATAGAAAAAAAACTATTGGTTCCCTTGCCACGTAGCTTCAGCCTTGCATATACTCGCCCTTAGGAGAATCTTTAATCTTATTTAATAACTACAGAATCATGGAGATTTATGAAATCGCCAAGTATTAACCCACTTGAGTTTACATTACTACCATTTCAAGTTTCATCGCATTCACCATCTTGGGATAAGAGTCAAAATACATGGATACATGGTCTTTAAGCCCAGAGATTCTAGAGTGATTGATGAGGGCCCCTTTAGTTAGGTTAGGGATTGCAACACTTTATACAACTTGTCGATGGTACTCTAGAGAAATTGTAATGAAGAAGATTTTGAGATTTACTAAAAGGTAATTTTATCTTTGCTAGGTGCCACATGAAGTAGACCAGCATTGAGAATCCCGGGTTGTTTTGGTATGCTACAAATTTGATTAGAAACTTAAATAAAGTAAAGCTTTTGGATGTGGAGGAGCATGCCTCAAATAGAGTTAGCTTTTGTAGGAGTAGTGATCCAATGAGGTTGGCCTCATGATAGGTGTAGAAACATGTGACAAACCTTTAAGGTAAAACCATGTTTCACTTCTAAATCAAAGATTATAACCAAATGGCATGTCTAATGGTCTAATGCCACAAGCATGGATGGCATGCCCTACAATTAGCTCATTTATAGCCAATAATTTGGGTTTGCTTAGCATATATTGGATAAGGAGACTCATGCACTTAGTGTACAAAACTATGACAAGCATTGTCCTACTCTTCAAGAATAATTAGTAAATATAGTATGAGACTTGGGATGGAGGCCGAGTAATGTGTAAAAAGCTAATATGCTTTACTTGAAGTATCCCTCTACACTACATCCCTCATATATGAGGGTATGAAGGTAGGAAATTAGAGTGAAGTGGTGGGGGGAATAATAGTTAAAACATATTAGGGTATATTTGCTGTATCTCCCCCACCCTCGTTATAAGTGAGACATGTGTCTTCAAGATGAGATCACTAAGCAATCCAGTGCAAAAATGGGAAACATAGTTCCCACCTTTCCAAAAAAGTTGTATGTGTGATTTCATTACATCCACCTCCAAAAGGTCATATGTCCTTTCATTCAATGGAGTCGTGTCTTACTCATATTTTTTCTCTATTTCATTCTTAATGATGGAGAGTGAATGGGAGATAGAAAGTCACAAGACAATGATGGATTCAATGAAATGGAGACCATGACCATTGGAGGTGTGGATAATCAGGCTCCATGTTACAAGAAATGTTGCATTTTAGGGTTTTATTGGGGTCTTTTTCCCTCTTTAAAATTGATGGTGGATTTCCCTCCTTGGAGTATTCCTCCATTACTTAGATTCATAGGTGCAATACATTTTCGGTTACAGCAATGGCTACATTTAATTCACCGGGTCCAATATATTTGGTTTGAGAGCTCAATAAATTTCCTCTTATATGTTTTCATTCTCAATATATTTTAGAAACTACAAAAGGTTGAGGACTAGATCCAAAGCTTATGTGACTATGGAATGGCTAGATGAAGCTTTCATAAAATGCAATGACTATGGACTAGAGTCTCCTTCTTTACTTGATCCTCTAAATTCTGTTGGAGATCTCTAGTGCGGCCTTCTTGATTTTTCTGTTGGAGTCTTCTTTGCTGCGACCCTCTATCTTTTGGTGTTGTAGAGTGTGTTGGAAATCATGATTTTCCTGTGGGGTTAATGTTACCCGGCCCTCTCCTCTTGTTTTGGGGTTTTATGTTTTTTTTTCTTAAGGGTTAGTTAAAGTTTAAATTAAAGTATTTATTATATCATGTTTAAATTATTTTATTTAAACATGTGATAATAAATTATTTTAATTTAATTTATTTTAATACCTAACCTAAAGTATAAATAGGAGCCCCCCCTACCCCTCTCATTACATAATTTTATTTTCTCCCTAGAGTGAGCAGATCCTCTCCATGCTACGACCTTCTTGATTTTTGTTGAAGTCTCCTTCTTTGGAATCCTTCTTGATTTTTTCTGTTGGAATCTCCTTGTTGTGACCCTCTTGATTTTCTATTGAGTCTTCCTTGTTGCAGCCCTCTATCTTTGTTGTTGTAGAGTGTGTTGGAGCTGCTGTGACTTTCTTGTGTGAGGTTAATGTGCACCGACCCTTCTCTTGTTGGATAAACTACCAAGAATAGTAATAAGCTAACTATACCTAACTCCTACACAAATATTTGTGTAGGAGTTATTATAGTTAGCGCACAAGGATCATATGATCAATGAATCCTTTGCATTTTGGACATTAGTGACAGAGAAAATGGAGGCAATAATAAGTTGTTATTTCTCTACTTGTTTCCTAGGACCAATAATGATGGCTAGTAGGAAAGGAATACTTGGCATATGTAATATTATATCTAATATCTTTTGGCAGGAGACAATGTCTAGAGGTAGAATTTGATGAGATTTATTTGTAAGAAAAGGAAAAGTATCCTTCTTATAACCTATGATAGTGACATTATCTAGAGTATTCAACAGATTCAAAAGATTCTTTTCTCTAAAATACACAATCTTCATTACTCGTTTGATGCACCATTTTGGAGGAGCAAGACTCGAGCTTTCTAGGTGAGTGGAGGTGACCATTAGTTATGGGCCCATGCTAGTGTCTAAATCAATAATGCATAATTTTTTCCCTAATTGAAGTTCCATAGGTTACAATGTAATTCCTTAATAATTAGTTGTTTAAGTGTAAGTAAAAGTCTGCTCAAACGGATATCATTTGTCCACAACTTAGTCCACATGTCCATGAAAATGTGATGCTAATTTAACAAATTATAACTTGTCATTGGTTGCATTAGGTAGTGACTCATTATGAATTAAATAAGTAGTATGATTAGTCTTGCATTGCAAGAAAACCTTAAGCCTTGTCAGAACATCCTAATAGTTATGTATTAGATTCTATAGGGATGTAAGGAACTATTGCATTGTAGTATCTGGTTTGATCGGATGCACCACACACATAAATGGAGGAATTTCTTGTGAGAAATGCCTTCTTAACCATTACGACTAGTTAGAAGCTATGGGGACTACCATCAATAGCAAGTTTAAATGTGTAAATCCATTTTCACCATGGAACAAATTATCTTGACTTATAGCTACATCGTAGATAGCTTTGTGACTTGATTAGTGAAAAAAAGCAAATAGAGATAAAACAAGCCAATGGAGTAATATCACATTCACAATTTCTTGAAAAGGAAACGTAACCAATGTGACCAAGCCGTGATGATTAGCTGGGGAATTATTTCCATTATTGAATTATTTCATGGAAAAGTATTATGGGTGAACATTGGGGAGTGTTGGGGAGATTTTTGAACTATGAGGAAAAAGCCTCTCCTTGCTACGACCTCTTGATTTTCTGTTGGAGTCTACTTGCTGCGATCCTCTAGATTTCTGTTGGAATCTCCTTGCTGCAGCCCTCTTGATTTTTTTCTGTTGGAGTCTTCCTTGTTGCAGCCCTCTATCTTTTTGTTGTTGTAGAGTGTGTTGGAACTGCTGCGATTTCTTGTGTGGGGTTAATGTGCGCTGACCCTCCTCCTCTTGTTTTGGGGTTTTATGTTGTTTTGTCTCAAGAGTTAATTAAAGTTTAAATTAAAATGTTTATTGTATCATGTTTAAATTATTTAAATTTAAACATGTTATAATCAATTATTTAATTTAAACATGTTATTGTTTAAGCTGAGACCCCATCAATAGCAAGTTTAAATGTGTGAATCAATTTTCACCATGGAACAAATTATACTGACTTATAGCCATCATAGATGGCTTTGTGACTTGATTAGTGAAAAAACAAATGGAATAAAAACAAGCCAATGGGAGAAACATGACATTCCACAATTTCTTGAAAAGGAAACATAACCAATGTGACCAAGCCGTGATGATTAGCTAGGGAAATATTTCCATTATTGGTATTTCATAAGGAAAATGGTATGGAGTGAACATGGGAAGTGTTGGGAGACACGAACTATGAGGACAAAGCCTATGATAAAATTTGTTTGACTACCATTAAGGAGGATAAGGTGATAACTACAGTCCCTAGATTTGGTAATTATGGTTAAGCAAGGATTCTCTATCAGTTGGGGAATAATGGTGTGTCATATGGACTAAACTTGTATCTAGGGTGGTAATGTTTGACATTTCAATGATCTTTGACAACCACAAAATATTTCTACACGCAGGAGAGTGTCCCATTGCTCATAAAATAAGGCCTTGGGAGGATCTTGGCAGTACAATGCATGACACTGAAATAAGTGTGTGTACAACAATATTTATGGAAAGAAAATTAAATGGATTTGATGTCCTTACATGATAAGTGTTTCTATGTAGTGGAGGAAAGGTCATTGTAGGCCCACTAGATGCATGAAAAGGGGCACATGAATCTAAAGAAGTAGATGAGAATAAAGGAGAGAATGTGTTCCACTTCCCCAAATTTTGTTCTACTATAAGAACTCTTTTAAAGGATTGATTAAGATTATCATAGTCAAGGATTTCAACCTTGGTGTGTAAATAGTGAAAATAACTAGCAATTTAATTTATAGACATAAATGTATAGAAATGTCTTATAGTTAACTATACATGGAGCTTAATGGATTGATTAGTATAAGGTTGAAGTGATTGACATAGGACTATCTATGATGAAGTTATCATACGCATAAATCTTTTTAATACTTGGATGGGTAAAACTACTAACATAATGCCTCACAATTGTTTTCCAAGAGGTCTTATGGTTTTAATTAGAACATGAATCCTTTAGATACAAATGGAAGTGGAAGAATCTCATGGAAGTTCTAAAATCACTAAAAGTATTAACCACCCTAGGTTTTAATTACTACCCATCCAAGTTTCATCGCATTCACCATCTTGGGATAGAGTCAAATACATGGATAAGAGTCAAAATTCAAGTTTCAATAAGTTTGTTTTCTTTTTAGAATATGATTGCATAGACTAAGTAAAGCTTTTGGATGTGGGGAGAATGCCTCCAATAAGTTGGATTTTGTAGGAGTAGTGATCCAATGAGGATTAGGCCTCATGATAGGTGTAGATACATGATGAGAATAATGTCCACTCTTCAAGAATAATCAGTAAAATATAGTATGAGACTATGGATGGACGGAAATAATGTGTAAAGCTAATATGTTTTACTTATTAGTATCCCTCATCTACATCCTCATATATGAGGGTATGAGAGGTGAGAGTGGGGTGAAGGGTACGGGTAGGGGGAATAATGATTGAAACATAATAGGGTATATTTTACCTCCAATATCTCCCCACCCTCGTATAAGTGAGACATGTGTGTCTTCAGATGAGATCACTAAACCAAAGGGCATGTCTGATGGTCTAATGCCACAAGCATGGATGAAATGCCCTACAATTAGCTCATTTATAGCCCAATCAATTGGGTTTGTAGCATATATTGGATAAGGAGACTCATACTTAGTGTACAAAACCATAGGACAATTCCTGTGTCCCACTCTTCAAGAATAATCAGTAAAATATAGTATGATACTTTGGATGGACAGAAATAATGTGTAAAAGCTAATATGTTTTACTTAGTATCCCTCACCTACATCCTCATATATGAGGGTATGAAGGTGAGAGTCAGGGTGGGGGTACGGGTAGGGGGAATAATGATTAAAACATAATAGGGTATATTTTACTCAATATCTCCCCCCACCCTCGTATAAGTGAGACATGTGTCTTCAAGATGAGATCACTAAGCAGTCTAGTGCAAAATAGGAAACATATTTCCCACCTTTCCAAAAGTTGTATCGTGATTTCATTACATCGACACCTCCAAAAGGTCATATGTCCCTTTCATTCAAACAATCATTGTCTTATCATTATTTTTTTTGTCACCCTTTCATTCTTAATGATGGAGAGAGTGAATCGGAGATAGAGAAATTCACAAG
>SNQJ01S0202853.1:0-16721 GCA_010110895.2 Picea sitchensis | reverse complement strand
TGAGGATCTCAACAGGTGTCGACTTTACAGGTATCCTGTGCAGCCTCCTTTGCATATTAATTTTCACAGGAAATTTGTGCTCAAGTTTTCAGTTTGTTAATCTTGTAGGGTAGTAAGGGAGCCATATTTGCATACCTATAAATGTCCTCACCCGTATCCATGGTCTGACTACTGTTGTTTTCTTTAGCCTTTGAATTCACAGGCCTGTAATAGCCTATCCTCTATGTATACGTTGCGCTACCCAGAGGTGTTTCTCAAACCCTCTTTGTTTTCCATGCTCCCCTTTTATCCTATACAAAGAGCCATTTCGAATTACCCCTTCACAGTCTATGCTCTAAAAATCCTATACATGCCTAAAGGTCTATTTCCCATAGTCAAGCTCGGATTTTTAAGCACTGTCAGTTTTTAAGGGCCATCCTTTGAAGATTTCTGGTCATTAGAATCCCTTAAGCCTCTTAAGAACCCTCATTTTGAGTCATGAATACCCCTCAGTTGAGGAAAGCACATAAAGGTGGCAAGATAGTTAGGACATAACCTATGGACATGCACATTTTTGACACAGAGCCCATGGCAAGGGAGATGTTTCGAAGAGTAGGATGCCTCCCTTTCTGCCAGAACATGTAGAGAGGCCATCCATAGGTAGAAAAACAATTTGCATTAAATTTTGATGGTAAGAGAACCAGAGTTGGGGATTTGGAATTTGAGGTAACTGAGGATTCCATCTCAGATGCAACAGGGATCCCCATTTCAGGTGAAAATTGGTTCAAGGACATGGTTTTGAGTTCACCCTTTTTTAAAGATCTCTTCAAGCACGAATACCGATCCAATGAGTAATCTAAGAGTATGCCAAGGAATCAGTTGATCGAATAGTTTGACAGAATGTTGAAAATCATACAGATATATTTTACTTGTGAAGGGAGATTTAACACCTTGTACCATTACCACATAAGACTGTTGTTATATTTCACTGGTAAGGTTGAGATGAATTTTCCTTATTACCTACTAAGAAGTATAGGTAAGATGTCAGACAGGGTGAAAGCCAAATCTAAGGATATGGATTCCAATCTTTTCCACTCTGGACTGATCAGGATGCTAGTCTCTAAAGAGTTGGGAAAGAAAGAGATTCCATGGGAGAATTTTGTGGTTACTTCTCACTTCAATATGGACCCAACATCTACTCCCCAATCACAGATCACAGGTCCTTCATCACCCACCAGTACTAGAGCAGGGATCAGCAAGAAGAGAAAGGGCAAAACCCCTTTTCAAGTTTCAGAGATCAACAAGCATGTCATGGAAGCTGAGGAGGTAATTTTTCCTTATCCACACAGATATTTCTCATCACCACTTCCACCAAGGTTAGAATAAGTGCCTTCTTCTACCAAAGCCATAGCCAAGAAAGGGAAGAAGCTTCTCTTTCCCTCTTCTCCTCTAGTAGTCAAAATCAAGGGTAAAATACCTTTCATGAGGTCATCAATTCCAAAGGAAGTTTTCCAAGGGCATCCTTTGCCAGAAACCCTTGTTCTAAAGAAGAAAGTAAAAAGCATTAGAAGGTCTGTGGAGGAGAAATCTGAAACCCTTACTCAGAGGAAGAAGGGAAAATATAGTTTTCATTTTACTAAAGGGAAGCAGGAAAACCCTGTACAGAAGGGTATGGGGAAAGGTTATAAAATACCCTTGGAAAGAAAAGATGAAGCCTTTCAGAAAGGCATTGAGAAGCCATTGCTAAGAAACAATGAAACCCCTGGGCAGAGAAATAAAAATAAATGTGGAGATGGCAAGGAACCTGATAAGGTGGACAAGACACTTCCCATGCAGGAGGAGGAGGAGTCTGAGGAGAATCCCATTAAGGTTGAGCATGCCACTGTCCCTCCTGATAGTCAGACCTACAAAAGACTTATCAAGCAGCTTAGAGATGCAAGGAAATAAATAGCTCATCTCAAAGAAGAAGATAAGGTCCACTTGGCTCAGGCATATGAGCTCATGATTGGCTACAATCATGCCCTTGACTTGGCAAGGTTTGCAGTGAGAAAGGCTCTGCCTCTTCATAAACAACTGAAGAATATTTACAGAAAGAACAGAGGCTTCCAGGCTTAGATTAGGAAGCTAAAGGAAAAAATGAAGTATTTCCAAGATGAAATAACCCAAAGGAATTTGCAGGTGTTGGTTGAGGCTCCCATTGAAGATGATAAACCAACAGATAAGGAGAGCACAACCACATTGAAGAATCTTTCCAGTGCTAAGAAGAAAAAGTCTGTTGAGTCAATTGAAGATACTCTTTCTACCAGAAAGAGTGTAAGGCTAAGTGTCAAGATGAAAAAATAGTTGGTAAGGGGTAAGATCCATTTTTGGGGATTCTTCCTTTTTGTGGCAGGGTTAACTGATATGAAAATACTATCTCTGCCATATATACAGGCTTCTAGGAATTTAGCTATATGGATTTTGAGTTTTCGCTAAGTTCTAGCTTCACTCAGTGGCACTACGTAAAGGCATTGTGTAATATCTTACAGAGAACAGAATTTGCATACAGGTGCAACACAGTGGCGCTACCTACAGGCGCTACTTAATATTTGGTAGGGAGAAGGTTTACACGCAGGCACATCACAGGGGTGCTACCTACATGCGCTACTTAATATTGCAACAGAGGAAAAATGTTGGCACATTTATGCAGCACAGTGGTGCTACCTATAGGCGCTACCTTCTCTCCTAGCTCCATTTTAGGGGCCACTACACAGAGTTACTACACAAGGGAGTTGCCAACAAACACCAAGAATCTAGGAGGACTAGGCCAACAGTTTTTGGATAAGTCGATGATGGAGAAATTAACATAAGTAGCAGTTGGCATTTTGTGGAAAACTACAGGCTCCAAAAGGACATATGGAAAAATAAGAGCTGAGCAGCTAAGGAGGATCAAATCAGTTAGAAGCATGACTGGATTAGTCACCAACATTTTCCTATTTTATAGCATAGGTTGTTTTCTTAGTTGTTCGAGAAATAAATGTCTAAGATATTTTCAAGGGAAGGAGGCCAGCTCGTACCTCTAGCTGTTGCCTCCCATTTTTTTATAAATAGATAGATCAATTGCTTTGTGATGCAGAGAGCTCGTGACCATACCATGTTGCTCTCTCCCGCTCTCAGGATCGTTCTAAAAATCCCCTTCTGTTGAGCCGAAGCGTCTCTTTAGATTCCTTCACTGGAACCTATGCTAAATACCCGACCAATCCACAGGTCCTTTCTTCACTCTCACGGCTTTAATCACTTAACCGTGGTTATCCCCGACTCTGTATCAGGGTTCGGGGTTTCGAGGTTCTCGCTGTCGAGAACTCCTCACCTCTCCAATCCCCGATTTGCGATGAGCTCCTTCTATATGAGATAGCCCCTATCGGTTATACCTTGGTCCATATGACCACTCTAATAAGACCGTAGCCTTAATCTTCTCTATCGGGGTTTCAAGCTCTAAAAACCCGATGCACCCTTTTTGTGTTCTAGCCCTCCTGGCTAGAACATGGTCCATATCACCTGTCTCCATGTGACCATAGTCAATCCCTCCATCGGATTTTTGGCGTTTACGATGACACAATGTTTATGTCCACGAGACTCGTGATTTACCGATTTGTGACCCTTCCTGGATGTCTGACACCTATCCTATCTGAGATCCACGACTGTGGTCTCTTCTCGCAGTTTTGCGATCCCTGCGCCCAAATCCTCGAGCCTTTCCTCACGAGGTTCCGACACATGATTCTACGCACGGATCCAATGGTCCTCCTCCGATATGGATCCAACAGTTATCATCCTTCTCATGCCTCACGTCCTCGTGACTTGGGATGTCCAACTCTTGGGCTTTTACTCTGTGAACTCTCGAGTTCGCGAGATCTCTCGATCTCCACCACGCGTCCTCTCCAGATGGACGATCCCAATTTCTCCTTGCCACTTCGTGTCCTCACACCTTCGCGACTCTTGATGCCTAGCTCTCAGTTCTTCCACTTGCGAGCTCCCATCATGCGATGTGCCACCTGTTCGCTTTTCGACCCCTGTGACCCCACACCGGTCTCGAGTGTCGATATCCCGATATGACATCATCTCGACTCCACAACATGGAGCTCTTGCCCCTTCACTACTCATGAAGTTGAATGACTTCCTCTTCCAACCTCTGGTGCCTGAGTTCCCGATGTGGGTAATCTCATGACACGCATCCGCTCCCAAACGAACGGCCCAGATCCTCATTGTCGTTTCCACCTGGGATTTCACCAATCCCTTGTCCATGGGAATGTCGATTTCCCGATGCACCAAACGTCAATGGCGCTGATCTCCTACCACGTGTCCTTCCGATGGATGGTTCCAATTCTGTTGGGACTTCTCTTCTTGCTCCCGAGGCTTATCTCCCTCGCAGCTTCTACAGATCTGACGGCTGTCGGAGATCTTGCACCAAATCTAACGGCTCAGACCTGTCTTCTTGTGCGCTCCTCCTCCTGAGGCTAACCTCCATGCAACTCATCCCGATCTAACGGCTGACGGGATTTCAGTATGAGATCCGACGGTTGTTGGTTTCCTCCTGCTATGGCTCCTCCTGCACATAAATCTCCTCGACGGTCTAGATCTCTCTATCTACCAATCCAACGGCTACTGTGCTCTCACCAAAGCCTCCTTCTATTTTCGTCCTGCCTTGGGAGAATTTCCAAGGTTCCAAAGGCCTCAACCTTTGTTGTCTTTCTTCTCTGCAAGCTCCTCGATTTCAAGCCTCGCTGATGCGCGTAAAAGCACTGCCCTTCCTGAGCTTCTACTCAAATCTTTGGAGATTTGACCTCTACCTCTTGTAGAGTCTTCGCACATATACCACGCTGTCTCTCCTGAGCTTCTTCGAATGCTCAGACCCCTTGAGGGATTTTATCCTTTTTCTCCTTCAGATGGAGAATGAAATGGATGCTCTCCTAGCTATCCTTCACTCCAAAAATCTCTGGATGAGTGCTTCTGGGCATTCAGTAACCCTATGAGAATCCCTCAGTGGACTCTTCCTTCATCTCCATAACTCAAAGAGTTCTCTTCACCTCTGTGCCTACCTGCACACTTTCTCTATGCCCTCCTGGCAGAGTATCTTCTCCATAGAACGTTCAGTAGTTTTGGGTTCCCTCTGTGCACCCCTTTTCACCTACTCTATGCCCTCCTGGCAGAGCCCTCAGAATCCTCAGCGATTCTGGTCTTCCTGTCTGAACTCACAATGGAGTTATTCTCTGTGAAATCCTTGCACTTGTGCTCAATGCCCACCTGGAAGAGCTCCACATAACTCATAGCTAAGTTCTGTCTACAACTGTGTCTCAGCCACACAGCCTTGCCTCTTGAGGTGTTCAACAACCTCAAAGGTCTTTCCCTGAGTTGTTGATCGTAGTCCCTGTGCCTCAGTACATCTTTTTCTGAATCCGCAGAGTTCAGAAGTGCAACCTCTGTGCACGGCTATCAGAACCCTCAGCGTTCTGTAACACCCTCCTAGTGTGAAGCCTCAAAGATCTTCAACCTGAAATCAAACAAAATCCTACAATTGCATGATAACAGCACACAAATACAGCCTATAATGAACACTCACAGATATGCATATAAGACAGAACACATGCAAGAAAAACTGCTTCTGTTTATATTAAAAATGGCAAATGTCTGTTTGTACAAGGGTGTTCTCGATCTCTCCCTGGCTCTTCTCTTCTGTTCTACATGCATACTCCTCAAAATGAGATCTGAATATCTCTTTTACCTGAGGGGCTCATCGAGCACTTTCCTCCAGGTTCACCTACCCTAATTAATTACATTGAATGGGCTATCTAGTCCAGGATCTGGATCTAGATCTCAGCCGATCTAGCATTAAAGTCGATCCTATCTACCGCTTGCACAAAGGCAGGGCTTCCATGGCTCACCAGCCTAAAACATTTAATTACATTCATTTCAAATTTCAAATGAGGCTGTACCTCTCTTAAATACGCATTTTTGAATTCACAGACGTGGCCGGCTAGCTGGTTGGATGACATGGAATGATTCTCCTGCATCATACTCCACAACTGCAGAAATCATGAGCTCTTTCTCATGAGATTCCCCTGTAGCTGTTGGAATCCTCCCGGATCCCAAATGAATATCTGGAGCTTCCCATCTGCTCCATTCTACTGCTGTTGTTTCTTCTGCTGCGTTGCTGCTGTTGTTTCTTCTCTGCTCAGCCTCTCCTCACTGGCAGTTTCTGTTGATCTCAACATCAGCCTTCTGATGTCCTCTATTACTTCATCCAGCTGCTCCAGTGGTTGGTCCTATTGTTGCAGTCTCCTCAGCTGCAATTTTTTTTTTCCATTGAGAAGATCACCATGATCTCCCATGCCATCTTCTTCTTCATCTTCATCTTCATCTTCGTCTTCATCTATGGCCTCAAGTTGCCACTCTGCTGCAGACTCCAGTTCTGCAGTCTCTTCCTGAATAATCTGTTGCTCAGTCATCTTCTTCTCTGACAGCTCAAATTATGTCAGTTCCCTTGCTGGCTCTAGATTGTTCAACCAATCCTCCATCATCTCTAGCTCCATCTCCCATGGAGTGATAACTTTATCTGCTCGCTCCTCGGCTTCTTTTGTTGCTAGCTTCAGTGCTACAACTTCTTGCTTTTCAGATCCCTGGCTAAATATGCTGAGACACTCCTTAGAATGCTCGCTTTCTCCTTATGATTTTGCTTCTGCTTCTTCTTTTGCTATCATCTCTAATGCTACAGTGCTCTCATCTCGCTGGCTGAAATCATTGAGTCGTTCGTCCGAATGCTACTTCTTCCTTTCATTCGCTTAGGCAGTCTCACATGTCTGCTCCAATTCTCCTTCTTCAATAGTCATCATCAGTTGTGACTGTTCTACTGTTGTTGCTGCACCTGCAACGCAAATTTCTGCCTCCTCCTGGGCACATGGTAGGAATAGTTCAATTCCCCAAATCATCAGAATATCGTTCTGATCTTCTTCCTCTTCTGTTAGCTGCACCTGCTGATCCTTTTCCATCTTCTCTGAATTTATGAGACCATCAGACAGTTTCATCTGCTCTGTCAGCTCCTCCATCTGATTCCAACTCACTTCGGAGTTTATGAGACCCACAGATAGTCTCATCTGCTCATCCCTTCCCACCTGGCAATATGGGATGTCTTTGTTGCTTCCCTGACAGACCATGAGATCAACCGATCCCATCTTCATCAGCACTCCTGGATGAATTGAACTCTCCTTTGAGTCCACGAGACTTTCAGATAGTCTCGAATGTTCCTTTCTACCCATATGGCAGTTCAATACACTTTCGCTGCCTACCTGGCAGTCTTCGATGCTTCCGCTGCCTCCCTGGTAGTCTTCGAGATCCCGCAGTGATCTCTGATCATGCCCAGCTGGCAATGCAAAATTTCCTCACTATCCTCCTGACAGTCCATGAGATCTTCAGCCGATCTCATCTCTATTCCCTTTCCCATATGGCCATTTGGAAACCTTCCACTACCCTCCTGACAGTTCTTGAGATCATCCGCCAATATCATTTCAAATTCTAAATCGTTGAGACTTTCCCCAGTATCTGGTTCGCATATCTGAACCAATTCCTCATCTTCTATGGGCCTGAGGTTTTCAGCATACCTCAGCCATTTCCTTAATAGCCTCTGTTTTCCTTTGACCATCAGCTCCCTGACTGGCCATTTCACCTTTGGCGTCTTCATGGGCCATTCATATACCCATCTCGTCTTTTTACCCTGCCGCATCTTCATTTCGAGCTCCTCCATTTCTCACTTTATGTCAACGAGCTCTTTATCCATTTCTGTTGCGCTCATCAGCTCTGGCCTCTTTCGTTAAGCATGCTTATGGCCTTCAGTAGCCATCCTATTGTGTCTATCTGCCTCCCTGACAGATCTGCTGCTGTCACTCCTGAAATCCTGAGTGCTCAGCTTCATTCTACAGTCCTGCTGACTGTCTATGGACCGTTGCCTACCTGCAAACAAGTCCTTACAGAGTCCTCAGTAACTCTGTCTTCTCCTGCCTCCTCTTTTCTCCTCTTGCCTGAAATATTTAGACAAGAACTCGCTCTGATACCACTTGATGTGTATCAGAGTGCTTTCCTTTTCTGCCTCTCTTCCTGCCTGAAATATACAAGCAAGAACTAGCTCTGATACCACCTGATGCAGAGAGCTCGTGACCGTACCCTGTCGTGCTCTCCTGCTCTCAGGATCATTCTCAAAATCCCCTTCTGTTGAGATGAAGCGGCTCTTTAGATTCCTTCGATGGAACTTTTTCTAAATACCCGACCAATCCACAGGTCCTTTCTTCACTCTCACGGCTTTCAACACTTAACTGTGGTTATCCCCGACTCTGTATCGGGGTTTGGGGTTTCGCAGTTCTCGCTGTCGATAACTCCTCACCTCTCCAATCCCTGATTTGCAATGAGCTCCTTCTATATGAGTTAGCCCCTACCAGTTATACCTTGGTCCATATGACCACTCTAATAAGACCGTAGCCTTAATATTCTCTATCGGGGTTTCAAGCTCTAAAAACCCGATGCGCCCTTTTTGTGTGCTAGCCCTCCTGGCTAGAACATGGTCCATATGACCTGTCTCCATGTGACTGCAGTCAAGCCCTCCATCGGAGTTTCAGCGTTTACGATGACATAATGTTTATGTCCACGGGACTCGCGATTTACCGATTTGCGACCCTTCATAGATGTCTGACACCTGTCCTATCGAAGATCCACGGCTGTGGTCTCTTCTCGCAGTTTCACGATCCCTGCACCCAAATGCTCAAGCCTTTCCTCGTGAGGTCCCAACACACGATTCTATGCGCAGATCCAATGGTCCTCCTCCGATATGGATCCAACGGTTATCATCCTTCTCGCGCCTCGCGTCCTTGTTACTTGGGATGTCCAACTCTTGGGCTTTTACTCTGCGAACTCCCGAGTTCGCGAGATCTCTCGATCTCCGCCATGCATCCTCTCCAAATGGACGGTCCCGATTTCTCCTCGCCACTTCGCATCCTCGCGCCTTCACAACTCTTGACGCCTAGCTCTCAGCTCTTCCACTTGCGAGCTCCCGTCATGCGATGTGCCACTTGTTCGCTTGTCGACCTCTGTGACCCCACGCCGGTCTGGAGTGTTGATATCCCAATATGACGTCATCTCAGCTCCACAACATGGATCTCTCGCCCCTTCACCACTCGTGAAGTCGAATGACTTCCTCTTCCAACCTCCGGTGCCCGAGTTCCCGATGTGGGTAATCTCATGACACGTGTCCGCTCCCAAATGAACACCCTAGATCCTCGTCGTCGTTTCCACCTGGGATTTCCCCGATCCCTTGTCCACGGGAATGCCGATTTCCCGATGCACCAAACGCCGATGGCGCTGATCTCCTACCATGCGTCCTTCCAATGGACGGTCTCGATTCTGTCGGGACTTCTCTTCTTTCTCCTGAGGCTTATCTCCCTCGCAACTTCTACAGATCTGACGACTATCGATGATCTTGCACCAAATCTAACGGCTCATACCTGTCTTCTTGTGTGCTCCTCCTCCTGAGGCTAACCTCTGCACAACTCCTCCCGATCTAACGGCTAACAGGATTTCAGTATGAGATCCGACGGCTTTCAGTTTCCTCCTGCTGTGGCTCCTCCTGGACGTAAATCTCCTCGACGGTCCAGATATCTCTATCTGCCAATCCAACGGTTTTCATGCTCTCACCAGAGCCTCCTTATGTTTTCATCCTGCCTTGGGAGAATTTCCAAGGTTCCAAATGCCTCAACCTTTGTTTTCTTTCTTCTCTGCGAGCTCCTCGATTTCGAGCCTCGCCGATGTGCGTAAAAGCGCTACCCTTCCTGAGCTTCTCCTCAAATCTTTGGAGATTTGACCTCTACCTCCTGTAGAGTCTTTGCACATATACCACGTTGTCTCTCCTGAGCTTCTTCGAATGCTCAGACCCCTTGAGGGATTTTATCCTTTTTCTTCTTTAGATGGAGAATGAAATGGATGCTCTCCAGGCTATCCTTCACTCCAGCAATCTCTGGCTGAGTGCTTCTGGGTATTCAACAACCCTGTGAGAATCCCTCAGTGGACTCTTCCTTCAGCTCCATAACTCAAAGAGTTCTCTTCACCTCTGTGCCTACCTGCACACTTTCTCTATGCCCTCCTGGCAGAGTATCTTCTCCACAGAACATTCAGTAGTTATGGGTTCCCTTTGTGCACCCCTTTGCACCTGCTCTATGCCCACCTGGAAGAGCTCCACAGAACTCACAACTAAGTTCTGTCTACAACTGTGTCTCAGCCACACAGCCTTGCCTCTTGAGGTGTTCAACAACCTCAAAGCTCTTTCCCTGAGTTGTTGATCACAGTCCCTGTGCCTCATCACGTCTTTGTCTGACTCCGCAGAGTTCAGAAGTGCAACCTCTGTGCACGGCTATCAGAACCCTCAGCGTTCTGTCACACCCTCCTGGTGTGAAGCCTCAAAGACCTTCAACCTGAAATCAAACACACTCCTGCAATTGCATGATAACAACACACAAATATAGCCTATAATGAACACTCACAAACATGCATATAAGACAGAACACATGCAGGAAAAACTGCTTTTGTTTATGTTAAAAATGGAAAATGTCTGTTTGTAAAAGGGTGTTCTCAAGCTCTCCCTGGCTCTTATCTTCTGTTCTACATGCATACTCCTCAAAATGAGATCTGAATATCTCTTTTACCTTAGGGGCTCATCGAGCGCTTTCCTCCAGGTTCACCTACCCTAATTAAATACATTGAATGGGTTGTCTATTCCAAGATCTGGATCTAGATCTCAGCCGATCTAGCATTAAAGTCGATCCTATCTACCGCCTACACAAAGGCATGACTTCCATGGCTCACCAGCCTAAAACATTTAATTACATTCATTTCAAATTTCAAATGAGGCTGCGCCTCTCTTAAATGTGTGTTTTTGAATTCGTAGACGTGGCTGGCTAGCTGGCTGGCTGACATGGAGCGATGCTCCTGCATCACTTTAGTAGGTTCAGGGGGTTGAGCAAGGCTCCCTTTATTTTGTAATATTTTGATGAAGTGACTATGATCTAGTGATGTACTGGACTTAAGACTTTTTGGCTAATAGAAATCAGCTTCCTTTCTAGTCTATTTGCTTCAGTTGCTAAATGTTCATGCTTCGAAGGATTCACATGAATTATTGTGGTGATGTGATGGTCGATGTTTGATCATTATATTATCATGATGTTTATTTATCTTTCTTAGTTTCTGATGTCAAGAAGATCTTGTGATTAGAAACTTTCTTCCTTAGACTTTTGTAGACCTGATGTTTGCAGCAGTCCCTACACTCCTCTCACTCAAGTCTTCCCTCTATTCATACTTACTCCCAAACTACTGGTATAAGTTAGCCAAGACCTTAATTGTTGTTGCATGCTAGCCCCATTTTCTAAGTTAGAACATTACCTTTTGAGTCATTTTCCATTTGACCCGCTAAAACACTCTATCATTCACATATAACTTGATGGGTACTGGTCTTTCCTTCCATGCGATATGAAGGTGACTCCTATTGCTAACATGACTGTTTGAGGAAACAGAGTGCATGTACACAGCTTGCAGAGGGACAACATGTGTATATATGCGACTGTCAAGCCAAAAAGCGTGTATATGTTTCCAAAAACAAGACTAGGCAAGGGAGAAGGATGAAAAATCAGACCTAGAGTGAAAATAGGTTGTCAAGCAATTATGCGATAAGAAACACAATAGGAATGAGAGAAATATAAGGAGAAAAGTACTCCAAACCCTAAGAAATAAGATTTAATCCCCAGTATGGTCGTCAATTCTGTTACAAGGAAAATCTCTCTATGGCTAGGGTAAACCACAATAGACGGAAATGACTGTAGAAATCAACTCTATCCCAAAAACATGTTATATAAACCAATATGCAAGCGAGATAAGAAAGAGTCCTACCTCATCCAGATGTTCGATGAAGTCCACCATTGAGCACTTTAACACTAAGCTATATACCTGGAACTAGTTCTCAACAACCAATCAAAGCAAGAATATGGTGATAATATAAAAGGTTAGCACATTAGATACCATAATCCATTAATATACATAACAAATATGCCCATGGATAATAACTCAAATATTTTCAAGATATCAATTGGACGGGAAAGGAGTATTTCTATTAATAAATGATCAATGGAAGTGAAAATATTATTGACTTCTATGTCAACACGGTTCGGAACCGGGAAACTAAGTTCCTTCCACTTGGGCCTCCACCAAAGGCAAGCTCATAATAGAGAAGCAATGAGGTTCTCAATCAATAAGTGAAGATCTTGGGGGCTCAACACTGTGTTCAAACTTAAAGGAAAAAGGGATGCAGACTCAATATGAGGTAAATAATTTCTCCAGAGTAACTTTTCTCTCAAAGTTGAATTCTTTCTTCTCTTTTCCATAGCTCGAAATTGGCCCATTTATAGCTTTCAAAAGGAACTAAAGGGTTGAGTCGGAACTTTTCCAGTATGTGGAAGGCCAAGGATCATAGATCTCATGTCGTGACATGGAAACACTGTTATCACTAGAATTTCATCCACAAATGGTTACAGGAATCCAGCATCTTCAAACACCCATTAGTTCATCCATGGCCCAGAAAATGCATTTCCAAAGGGCACAAAACTATACAACTGGTTAAAAAATCAGCATGCGCTAAGGATACAAAGGCAGCATGCACACATGCTACAGTCGAATAATGATAGAAAATAACATATGTGCCCGATGCACAACTGTGGACGCAAAAAACCGTGCACACCTCAAAACGACACATTTATGATTTTGGTCAGCCTTCCACCCACTTTTGGTTCATCTTCAAAGTTGATTTGACACCCAAATCCGAGCTGAATCCGAGTGGGGGTCTAGTAAAATACCTAAGGGTGCCCTTAAGAGCCCCTTCTTCACACTAAAGACTGGTTGAATAATGCCTCAAAACTTTGCTATAAAAAGAGGCCATTGGTGCACTATATTTTCAAGGAATTCATTTGTATCGTTATGTTTCCTATATTCTTTTGGAGGATCCTCTTTCCTCATCAACAACATACAAGCATCATTTCATTTAGTCATTCATATCACCTCTTGCGTGAATGTGCTTTGTATTTTCTTCACCATTTCCTTCTAGTTTGTTACTTGTAAGAAGAGCTCAATCATTGGGGGTTCAAGAGCCCTCCCTTGGAGGAAGAGGGGATCCATAAGTCTCCCTTTCTCTTTGGTGTTTTCCCACTAATACAAATTATCCATTGGTGGCATACATGTTGTTTATTTTCTTGTTATATTTCCCTTATGCACTCTAGTTTAGTTTCTTTTATTGTTATTAGCTTAGTTCTTTTCTTATTTCTTATGCTTGATGTTTCTAACTCTTGCATTCACTGTTGTCTTGTCCAGCTAACCCAACTGGACTTGTAAGCGTTCTTATTTTTCTCATTTAGGTGATGAAAGGGACACAATAGATTGGTGACTCCATTGGGGATAGGTATCAGTTTCCCCCCCATTTGGGTTGTTTCAGCACTTCATTTTGGTTTATTTAACTTGCAGGAACATTAACCGACCCATGCCTACCTGCAAAAAGCTAAATTCAGAGCCGAGTTGAGAGAATTTCATCCGAAATTTCTTTCATGGTCTTGTAATGGAAAGTGCATGGGTTTTTTTACCCACAGTCGCGTCTTCCGAGAATGTGCGCGAAACCCACTTTGTTTCTCAGCGCATTATGCACAGTACGCCAAAAATTTGTTTTTAATTTGTGCATTGGCGCCCAATGCACCTCTGTCTACTCTGTGACCCGTGGATCTGTCCCTAAAATCATACATTGTAAGGGGTTTTGTGATCTGTTGGAGGCCCATAGCCTTCTTAGGTTTTATTATATGCAGATTTTAATATGCACCACACTTATATTCCCTCTCCACTTGAAGGGTTAGTCAAAACATAGGCACCTAGGGGGATAAAATTCATATTTATCCTCTCTTTGCTTTCATTTTTCCACATGGATGGCTTGATTTGATTAAAGTTAAGCTGGAATAATTCTATATCACATATAAAACTTGCATTGGGACCATAAATTAGACGTCAATCTTTGAGTATGCTCTTCTCTCGCACCATAGAGCAATCTTGAGAATTAAAAAAATGATTGAAGGAAAATTTCATCTCCCTTAAAAGAAAAAATCTTTAGGAGAGGACAACAGCCCCCCGCGGGACTCCTCTTAGTTTATTTTTCAAACACATCTTAAAATTGTAAGGGCCCATACATGCCCACATGCTACAAAGATAGGATAGTGTTGATATTTACTTTTTTATATTAAATCACTAGGGAAGTTTAAAGGTTTTGTAACGGGCCCATACATGCCCACATGTCCACAATATAGGATAGTTTTGAAGATTTCTTAGATTAAATCACACTAGGGAGTTAAAGGATTGGTAAGGACCCACATGTCCACATGCTAGTTCTCTAGGGACTTTAAAATTCTACAAGGTTGTACCAATGGAATTTAGTAAATTAGGTAATCAAGACTTGTAAGGACCACATGAAGTCCACATGCAGCAAGGTGACACCTAAATTATTAAAAATTTGGCACACTTTCACTTGTTCACACACAAAGTCACTAATCACTCACATAGTTTTATCTAGAAATCATGGAGGTTGAAGTAAGTTTCCTCCAAAGGGATTCTGAAATGCCCCACCCTTTTCTTAACAAGACTATCCACTCCCACTTAATCTCAACGAGATTGGTCCACACCCCCAATCTCACAAACAACCACATAAAATATTTGTAAAAACTCCATAAGTTTTCCTCCACAGGAGGTGCTAAAAGAAATTTTTTAGTCTAGGTAGGATCTCGGGGATAGGCATCCAAATAAATCCTTGTTATTAGGTTCTCACATCTTCAAACAATGGAATTTATCAAATAGGGAACTTTAAATACTCCAAGTAAAGTGTTCCTACACCATAAGGTAGAGAGATACTCATGAAGGGTTGAAGGTCGAGGTCTGGTTGTTCTGTGCATCCCCCCTTGAGGCACCCACCTCTTGGATGAGATCCATCCCGTGACCCATTTCTTAGGCTGAAAATCTAAATGTCGCACTTTGACCGAGGTACCTGGTGACCAAATTTTAGGGCATCTACCCAGGTGGAAATTGTGGGCTGCAATTGCACCTTGATCGGATTTTGTGTGGCTATTGGGAAATATCACCATCTCTTTCGGTATATGAACCCTCTACCCCTCATTATAACTGATTGCTTCATCATTCACTAGTTCCTCTTCCAGTGGCTTCAGACCCCACTGTTGAGTGCTTTTGGAAGGTCTAGTGCTATTTCAGAGGAAGGACATTATGTCTTTTAGGACACGAGCATTTGTTTTCTTTGTCCTCCCACATGGATAAAATGCACCTATCCACATGTATGCTTATTTATTGATTTATGTATGATGCTCTTATGATTACATATGATTGTGATATATATTGTGATAGGTTCAAAAACTTATAGCAAAGGCTCTTGTTCATTTATTGCTCTCATCATCATTTTGCACACATCCACTTTGCTAGTTGGACATCATAGGGGACCCACAACATCCCCATCATTCGAGACGCTTGCTAAATCTCCCTCCTATTCTAGGGGGAGTTCCTAGTCTTTCCAACCCATTGACTCCACCTTCTCACACTCCTGTGAGTGCTGCCATCTTAGGATCCTCTTTGCTTGGTTCCACTTTACTTGGGTCCACTTGCCAAGGTCAACCATCCACCCACTTTCCTTTACAAGGAAGCAGGGGGCATACTTCTTCCCCGGGAGGAAGTACAACCCCACCTAGCCCCCATCAAGGGCTAGGGACACATAACACTCACACCATGGTTGGAACCAACCCTCCTCAAGGGTCAAGTACACAAAACATTCTCACAATGATAGGAATTAATCCTCCACCACAAACCTAGATTCCATACTGGGCTTCCCTCAATATACCGGATCTGACTAAGCTCACCAATGATCCTATTTTGCATGACCCCATGTGGCCTACAATGCCTAACAAAGTCCCTTTAGATATCCCCAAGTTTGAAGGAAAAGCAGGAGACGAACTGGCCAACCATATCATGACCTTCCACTTATGGTGCTCTTCAAACAACATCATGGATGACTCTATCTGATTGAGGTTATTTCAATGCACACTCATTGACCCATCAACCAAGTGGTATGTAGAAGAAAAATCTGGGTCCCATACGACCTTTGAATCTTTGTCCAAAGAATTTTTGACCTTCTTTCAACTACCAATCCATCATGAAAATGGTCTCGAACTACTCTCAGAGTTTAAACAAACCTCCTCTACACACATCATTGACCACATTCACGAATGGCGTCAGTGATGTAGTCTATGCAAAGAAGAAGCCACCAAGCAACAATGCCTTAAATGGTTTCTCAAATCCCTTATTTCCCTCTTTGCAAAGACGTGGTTGCCACCTTCCCTCATTCTAAAGAAGAAGACATCAATAAGTCTCAATAGTTCGAGCTCATTTATTCTCAATCAGGATACTTATATATGGTACTACCTGATGCCCCGAGAACCGTGCCATTTGGCTAGGAAAAACCTGGGATGTCTCACTCCGCAGATGGATTGATTGGTACCACGACACACCACAATCCACACCTCCAAAAACCACCTATGTATGGCACACCTTAATATTCACCAGTATATGGAGTACCCCCTTATTATCCTCCTCCCCCC